>VONZ01000763.1:175000-356922 GCA_012976165.1 Labeo catla
TGATTTTTTCATAATTTATTATCCGTGTGACTATTTCTTCCATGCGACCCCAAAGAAGAAATTATGAATAATGTTCACGCTGCTCTTTTTCATTAAAAAAAGCAAAAACAATGATTATGCATTACAAAAATAATATACTTTGAATAGAAAATGATTAAGTATGAACTAAATGTTTTCAAAAGTTTAATTGCACGTTCATTGCAGTTACATGAAAATGTATTATAGTTTAAGCTTATATTAAATGCAATTAGCTGAATTTTAGAGTGCTTTTTGACCCACTTAAGTAGGACTTACGTACATCTTCATTCGTAATTTCATAATTACATAATTCATAATTATTGTCTTCATAATATGGACAGTAACGTGTACTGTCAAAATTACTGACAAGCATTTATGATAAATTAAAACATAATTTAATGTCATTTCAAGTAAAACTTGTATCTGATGTAATGATTTGTAATTAACCTGTTGTAATTTAGTACATTAAACCATATTACCTTTAAATAGTAATATTGAATAACACACTACAGCTCAAATGATATCAAATACTTTACATGTGCTTTTATATATTGTGTATGTCTTTAAAGCACCCCAAAAGATTATTAAAAGGTAACAGTTTAAAATTATACATTTTTAATGTTGACATTATTTCAAAGTTTACTTTTTAAAAGTGTACTTAAGTGTGCTATGACATATATCATGAAAGTTTACTCTTTTTGAGTATGTTAAAGTGGCCTTTTATTTTATTTATATTATATTATCAATATATTTTCAAATTTGAAGTACACTACAAGTGCACCTTTAATACAATTAAGCAGACTTCTTTTTCACAAAGGCAGGGGTCATTATAAAACAGCGTCATAGCATCATAAAAGTGGTTTATATGTTTCACTGACTATATTCCCAGTTCTTTGAAGCCACACAATGGCTTCATGTCAGGAACAGACAAAAATATATTCATTATTTGCTGAAAATCACCACAAAGTGCCCATATGGTTTGAAATATAGCCTACAAATAGTATGGACTGCCTTTATGGTGCTTTTATGTCTTTTCTGGAACATGACAGTCTCTACATACAGTTGAGGTCATAAGTAGGGATGCACCGATACCGATGCCCGATACTGAGCTCTTGTACTCGTTAAAACAAATTCGTAGATATATAAAAAAAAATATATATAGGGGCATTCGCTATAAACAGCGTTCTTTTTTTCAACCTTAAGCATACACGAATATCCGGCGAAAGTGAAACTATAGCAGCCTGTGTGAAATGCGATGCGATGTTTTGTTTGTTTCACAACTGATTCTCCATTATTTGAGTCGCTTTGGATTGTAGCCCAAATAGCAGCATATTTCAGATAAAAAAACGTGACTTATAATTCTGAAAATATCAGAAGTAGGAGATTCATAATGAGTGGTTCGCGTGATTACAGTACTGAGCTGCTGCAATTGAGCAGTTTAATGCTATTAAATTGAAGATGATGTACCATAGAGCAAGAAAAAAAAACAAACAAACAAACAAACAGTGAGAGTAACAAAACACATTTTAATGGGCATAATTAAGTGTAAAAATAAAAATAATTAAGGGATATACAGTCAACCCAAAAATTATTCAGACAGCAGATATACACCATCTTTTGACAATTTTTGATATATATATAATTTTTTTTTTTTTTACTAGTGGGTGCAGGACAGTTTATGATAATGGGTTCTAAATACATTTTGGTTTGATTGTATCTATTTAATAAATAAAGTTGACCAACTAACATTATACATATTCTTTTAGTTTCTGTACCCTATATTTTAAAAATCTACCTGTAAATTTTAAAATATCGGTACTCGGAATCGGCAAGTACCAAAAATAAAAGTATCGGTATCGGACAAGTACTGAAAAAAGTGGTATCGATGCATCCCTAGTCATAAGTTTGCATGCACCTTGCAGAATCTGAGAAATGTTAGTTATTTCACCAAAATAAAAGGGATCATACAAAATGCATGTTTTTTTTGTACTGACATGAATAAGATACAAGAGAAAATAATAAGATCATAAAAATGACCCCATTTAAAAGTTCACATACACTTGATTCTTACTGTGTTGTTTTTATTTATTTATTTTTTTGTTTAGTGATAGTTGTTCATGAGTCCCTTGTTTGTCCTGAACAGTTAAACTACCCACTTTTCTTCAGAAAAATCCTTCAGGTCCCACAGGTTCTTTGGTTTTTCAGCATTTTTGTGTATTTGAACCCTTTTCCAACAATGACTGTATGATTTTAAGATCCATCTTTTTACACTGAGGACAACTATGGGACTCATATGCAACTATTACAGAAGGTTCAAACACTCACTGATGCTCAAGAAGGAAACACAATGCATTAAGAGCCAGGGGTGTAAACTTTTGAACAGAATGAAGATGAGTACATTTTTCTTATTTTGCCTAAATATCTTTTCTTTTTTTTAATTAAGTACTGCCCTTCAGAAGCTACACAAGATACTTGCATGTTTCCCAGAAAACAAAATAAGTTAAATTTACTCTGATCTTTAAATTTAAAAAGTTTTCACCCCTCCCCCCCCTCCAGCTCTTCATGCATCAGGTTTCCTTCTGGAGCATCAGTGAGTCTTTGAACCTTCTGTAATAGTTGCATATGAGTCCCTCAGTTGTCCTCAATATGAAAAGCTGGATCTCAAAATCACTGTCATTGTTGGAAAGGGTTTAAATACACAAAAATGCTGAAAAATTCAGGTAACAACACAGTATTAAGAATCAAGCAAGTAATTTTTATAAATTCTAGTTTTTTTTTTTTTCTTGTGGACTATTTGTAACATTTTGCAGATTCTGCAAGGTGTATGTAAACTTTTGACTTCAACTGTGAACTCATCAAAAAATCTCATTTTGTGTCCCACAGAGACTTGAACCAGCAACCAGCCAATTAGCAAGTTCTAGCCATTTTGCCACAAGTCTGCAACGACAGTTTGATTACATTCATCCAGTTTTAGTTACCCTGAACCATCTTTCACGCTTGAGCTCTAATAAAAACTGCATTTGATGTCTTACATGAATCAATTTACAAACTTTGATCACGCGTTTCTGGCATCTCAAACGACTGAGAGAAATCGCTTTATCTCAGCTCCACAGACATCCATTCTGTCCAACATCAACGCTTGCTTTTGATACCGATGTCTTACAGGATGGGATGGGGCGCCTACACCGGATTAAGTGCGCTGTGGTGTGCATGTGTGCTTAGATGACTTGTGTTCAGATTCATTCATAATGTTCGCAGCAATATGTGTGTCAGCCTCAGAGGCTGATCTCCACGCAGCGGGATTCCCGGTAGTGCCAGAATCCCGCTAACACACATTATAAAGTGCTTATAGCAGTCAGAGCCAAGGACGCACAGAGGAGCAAGTCTGACCCAGAAACAGCTTCTCCTCTGCTGTGTTTGGGCTGATAATGTTTCATGTTGATGGAGTCAGGCCATACACCTTCAGCGATGTACAAGAGGTGTGTTTGCTTAAAAGCCAGCAGGTGTTTACTTGTGCTTACCTATATAATGAGATTTTAAACTGACATTAAGGCATCGGGGAAAGAAGCCTCCAGAGAAAATGTTCAGCATAATCTTGCAGGCCCAAAACATATTCTAGACAAGCATGTGAGCATAAACGCAAGTTGATTTCACACATTGTTGCCTTCTGAAATTTGTCAAGAGCATAATTTGTAACGCAGCTGTGTTAAGTCAGTAAACATCACATTTTAATTAGTCCATAAATCTCATTTGAACACATTCTGACTGGATAAGTATGCAAACAGGAAGTGGAGATCTTACCTTCAGGCTGGGTGGCCACCCTCAGAGGCGCTGAGCTCTCTCCAGGGCCGTTTCTGTTGTGGGCCACCACGCGGAAGGAGTACTTGGTGTCTGGCATGAGGTTCTGAATGGTGACTTGCATTTCTCCTGGACGACTGGTGTTCACTATCCTCTCCCTGTACAACATCAGAGAAACACACGTGATATGAGACTGAAACAGGAGCTGACTGCTGATTCATTGGTTCAAAGCTTCTCCTCTTCTTCAGTAGTCAATAACAGTTCATACAGAATAGCATTATAAATATTAATAAGAACAACATGTGACTTAAAATAACAGCAACAAAAACAGAATACATGCATCAATAGCATTCATAATTAAAGACTTCTTGCAGGGTGAATGTCATGAAAACATGTCTGGGTGACATTTCTCTACACAGTCAAATTTAAATTTATTTTATTTTTATGACATAATTACAGAAATACTATATATATTTTTATATATATTATTTTATATACTTTTATATATAATATTTATTATATCTAATATACAAATAAAGCCAATTTTGTGATTTTTGTGCATTAATGATATTATTTTACTGACAAGGACAAAAATGTTATTACCATAATACATCTGTATTTTTACTTCACATTTTCTTGTAATTATCATTATTCTCCATGCTGTAATGCAGTATTATTTATTTATTTAGTTAGTTAGTAAAAATACTAACAAATTTAAGTATGCATTAAAAAAATACAACAAATAATTTACAATCTAACTGTTAAATACTACATTTCAGTAACAAGCTACATTATTAGATTTTTATTTATTTATTTTAATGATAATGAGAATGGGGATTGTGCTATGATGAAATATAATTTCTTAAAAAAATACAACAAATAATTTACAATCTAAATGTTAAATACTACATTCCAGTGTTGGCATTATTACTTTACATTATTAGATTTTTATTTATGTTATTTTATTATTTTATTTTATGAAGATTGGGATATAATGAAAACAGGCTTAATTTTTCTTAAAATATAATTTACTGATTTCATTCATTCACAGTTTTTGTTCTTTTTTTCTCCTATGCTCACCTGCATTTATTTGATCAAAAATACGGTAAAAACAGTAAATTTGTAAAATATTATTACAATTTAAAATAGCGGTTTCTATGTTCTATATACCAACAATAATAATAATAATAATAATAATAATAATAATAAACATATACTACTTTTTATATATAATTTTTTTTGTGTGTGTATATATATATATATATATATATATATATTAAGGCTGCAAAACGATTAGCCGCAATTAATCGATTTAAAATAAAAGTTTATGCTTACATACTATATGTGTGTGTACTGTGTATATTTATTATGTATATATAAATACACACACATACATGTATATATTAAGAAAAAAAATGTCAGATTTATATGTAAAATATTTATGTTTACATATAATATAAATTAAGTTTTTTTTGTTTACATACAAATACATAGAAATATTTGTTAAAATATATACATATATGTGTGTGTATTTACATATACATAATAAATATACACAGTGCACACACATATAGTATGTAAAAATAAAATTTTATTTTGAATCAATTAATCACGACTAATTGTTTTGCAGCTCTAATATATATATAAATATACATTCCTGTCCTGTCAAAGCAGATATTACTCCTTCACTGTTACGTAATTCTTCATAAATTATTGTAATATGCTGATTTGGGGTGTAAGAATATTTTCTATTATTATCAATATTAAAAATAATGGTGCTGCCCAATATTTTTTAATGTTCTTTGATTAACAGAAAGTTCAAAAGAACAGCATTTATTTAAAGTATAAGTCTTTCGTAACATTAGAAATGTTTACTATCATTTTTTAAAATGTTATGATTTATTAATAAAGTACAATCTGTTTAAAAAATCTTACTGACTCTCTCCAAACTTTGGGAACTGTAGTGTATATATAAATGATACATAAATGCCCTGCCTGTTATTGCCGTCCACGCTGTAGTAGACCGAGTAGGTGACATCATCTCCATGCGGTTCAGCAGGAAGGCGCCAGGTCAGCTTGATGAAACGGGTGGAGACCAGGGAGGCCACAACGTCACGTGGGGCGGAGGGTGAGGGACCAGCGCCGCCTCTGGAGCCTGGCATTAGACGGTCAGTAGTGGCACGGGTCAGTGAGGTGGGAGGGGGTGAGGGGATAGCTACATCTTTGAGTGCAGACAGTAGGGTGGCAGAGGTGAAGCGGGTGAGTGAAAGCAGAAATAAAGGGTGGAGACGGGTGTACAGTGAAGTCACACAGAAATTCAGGGAGGGAGGGAGTGCAAAACAAAGGAGAACAGAACAGAGGGAACACATAAAAAGAAAAAACAAAACAAAAACCATAACACAATGGCTTCCATGACAGGAAATCAACAAAACAATGAAATAATCACAAAGAAACATGAAAAATGCAATCATAATGGAAGAATGCCAAGCATGTAGCTAGAGAAAAAACATCTGAAGTGGAAAAAATGATGGAAAGCTGAATCGCAGAAGGCATATTTTCGACTTTAAAATTAGACTGAAATTAAAGCAAAATTTGCAATTTTTGTATTACAGTATTGCTATCAAATGGCATTTGTGCCTTATATTGCTCTTGTACTTCAAACAATGTGCCATGGTTTCATAATTATAAACCGTACATATAAACAAATGAGATTTCAGCACTAATGACATCAAAAACCTGAGACGATCATTCTTCTTGCAGCATACAGTTGAGGTCAGAATTTGCAAAATGTTAATTATTTTACCAAAATAAGAGGGATCATACAAAAAGCATGTTATTGCTTATCTAGTACTGACCTGAATAAGATATTTCACATAAAAAAATGTTTACATATAGTTCATAAGACAAAATAGTAGTTGAATTTATAATAATGACCTGGTTCAAAAGTTTACATCCCCTTGATTCTTAATACTGTGTTCTTACATGAATGATCCACAACTGTTGAGTCCCTTGTTTGTCCTGAACTGCCTGCTGTTCTTCAGAAAAATGAGGAACTCATATGCAAATATTATAGAATGTTCAAACACTCACTAATGCTTCAGAAGGAAACACGATGTTAAGAGCTGGGGGGTGAAAACTTTTGGAATTTGAAGATCAGCTTAAATTTTAGGGCTGTGTATTGCCAAGAATCTGGCGATACGATACGTTTCACGATACAGGTGTTGTGATACATTGCGATATTGTGAACAAGGCGATATATTGGGAAATGTCTTATTTTATGAATAGGACATACTTTTAGGAAAGTTGTAATTAAGAACACACCACCATATGCAAACCATTCAATGTTATTGAATCACTTTTTGTGCAGTACAAGTAAAGGGGGAAAAGTTCAGAGATAAGAAGACTGCAATCTAGCGGTCAGGATATAAGCTCAAAACGAAGCAACTGTCATAAATCTTGTATGATTATTTTTTTTTAAATATTAATACAGTATCGCCAAACTAAATATCGCGAAACACACGTGTATCAATATTAAATTTAACCTTTTTTTTTTTTTTCTTCTGGAAAATATGTAAGTATCTTTTGTAGCCTCTAAAGGGCAGCATTAAATGAAAAAATATGATATTTAGGCAAAATAAGAAAAATGTAAACATCTCCATTCTGTTCAAAACTCTTTGCGTCGTTTTTCCTTCTGGAGCATCAGTGAGCATTTGAACCTTTTGTAATAGTTGCATTTGAGTCCCTCAGTTGTCCTCAGTGTGAAAAGATGGATCTCAAAATCATGCAGTCATTGTTGGAAAAGGTTCAAATACACAAAAATGCTGGAAAACCAAAGAATTTGTGGGACCAGAAGGATTTTAAGAACCGCAGGCATTTTAACTGTTCAGGACAAACAAGGGACTCATGAACAACTATCACTAAACAAAAAAACACAGCTGTGGATCATTCAGGTAGCAACACTGTATTAACAATCACGTGTATGTAAACTTTTGAACTATTTTAAATGTCATTTTAAATTGTCTTTTATGTGAAATATCATATTCAGGTCAGTATTAAATAAACAACAACATTTTGTATGGTCCTTCTTATTTTGTTAAAATAACTAACATTTTGCAGGTTCTGAAAGGGGGATGTAAACTTTTGACATCAACTGTATTTGATTGTAGAGAAGAGAAAGATTTTTCTGTGAATGTCATGTGGGTTTATACGTAGATGAGTAAATAATAAAAAAAAATTCTTTTTGTGTGAATTACACAACTACTCTTTTAAGCATAGCTGGGAAAAATCCAAGCTGATCTAAAGAATGCTGAGGCACGGAGGGCTATCCATTTTAATCACTAGCATACGTCTAGAGGTCCAAGGCTTTACGATCTTCACACAGATATGCAAAATATTTCATGCTGAGGCCTCTGTGGTTAAATCTAAGGACGTCGGACTGTTGTTCTCTACCAGTCGAGTGAAACTCAAGACACAAAGAAGCCCTAAAAACGTGTCAAGATTATTTGCTTTTGTGGACTGCAATAAAGTTGCGCTTTTGGCAACAGCAGCTCTTTGAATTAAACAAACTGTGTTTCATTTGCATCTGCCAAAAGCAGCAGCTGTGAAAGAACTGAACATCAAGGAAATATAATGTGTATATGTTTAATGTTCCATGTCATTCATAATGTGAGCAGAATAAAACGTCTAAAACAAGTAACACTCTTGTCATTTTTTTCTCTGTGCTAACCAGACTGAAACAATCAGCACACAGCACCAGAGAAAATATCTAATTTCATTTACATTTAAAAAATTGTGTCAAAAAGATCAATAACACTTATGAGCTTCATACCTCAAATGGCAGAAAAATTCTGAAAATATCTCTCAAAAAAAGAAAGAAAGAAAAATGGACAAGATTGTGGACTTCTACAAAGAAAACTCACAAATGAGAACAATAAAACCAAAAATAAGTATCTAAAACAGAGAATAAAAAATGTGAGATTTCAATATGAAGTCAAAGAAACATCAATAAGAATCCTGAGATATGAAAGAGCAACTCTGAACAATAGTTTCCCTCTGCTAGTTAACTGAGGGTATAAAAGTACCACATAATACTGAAAAAAAGAACAGCAAGATGCATTATGTTCAGATCTGCTCTTTGAATTACTTTATTCTGAAGACAGTGAGTGGGAGAAGAGACTGATAATGCAGACCTGTATAATATACACTAATAGCGGCACTCATTAGCTTATAGCTTCCCCTAAATGACAAGATCCATTAGATGGAGAGCAAATTAAACATTAGTTGTAGCAATTACAGTTTTCCATAAAGACGAGCCATCAATGTTCATCTGTCTAGCTGCAGGGAGAAAAAAAAATTATATCATTTAGCATTTATCTCTGGTTCAGCTTTGTGTGGTGCGTGACTTTCTCTCTGTAGTTGTTCTTTTCCCTCTGGCTCAGTCAGTTCACTTGGCAGCCATTTTGCTAACATAAGGAGGCAGCTGTATTCTAGTCATGTATAGTCAAGTACAGCTTTTATGAACTTGATTAGTGACAGAACGCCAAAACTTACATTCAAAAACGTCAAATCATCAATAAAATCAATTGTGTCATTACAACAGCTCAAATCAGGCTCCAGCTTATCTGGATTTGTATTCTAGACTAGGCAATGGCTGTTTTGAGAGAATGCCGTCACTCAGAATTCAACAGCCTAGCGTAATGCTTACTGCATATTGTGCAACAAACACTAAATTCTTTAAATGAAAGTTCCCACAATGCTGAGCCCTGTTTACACCACCAACACTAACTGCATTTCAATTACTCTTCAAATCGAGCAAACTGAAATGTCCAATGGAAATACGGCAATTTCGCAAAAGCTCCCATATATTGTTTTTTTAGGCAATTCGAAAAAGGAATATATCACAAAACTACAATGGAAAAAATGGCAGTTTTTTTTTTTTTCTTTCACATTTACAGCTCACTAGGCATACATAAAAGTCACACGATCGGTTTTTAATGTACTATAACCTCCAAGAAACATCTCCAGTGTGGCTGCTCACAAGTATAAGGGGCTTTCCTTGTCAATAATGCTTGAATAACCCCTTATTTACACTGCACACGCCTGCAGCACACTATGGCTAGTACAGTGGCTGCGATATACATAAACCTACCAACATCAGTCAGCATGACTTATCGCGAGAGGACAAATTTACGTTTTAGTTGCATAATATTGGTTAATGGTAGGGATGCTTCGATCGATCGGCCGAAGATCGGTATCGGCCGATAATCACATTTTATGACTCGATCGGTACTCGTTAAACTTGGCCGATCTTAGGAACCGATCACAATTGATGACGTCAATGCGTGAGGACGTACACGATGAGTGGGGACGTAAATGTTTTGGTGCTGCAGTCATGTCATCGCCGGTGTGGAACTACTATGACGTTTCGAGAAACAATGAAAAATTTGCTATTTGCCGTTTATGTTCCAAAGAAATCTCACGTGGAGGCGCATTGTCCAAACCATTTAATACAACGAACCTCATTCGGCACTTAAGAACGAGCCACCGCGAGTCGTATGGCGAATACGAAAAACTGGCAACTGCAAAAAAGGCAACGGTAACTAATAATACGACTCTCACTCAGCCATCCATTACAGACATTCTGAAAAAACACGAACTGTACACACCAGACAGCAAGAAAGCTAAGGATATAACCGCGAAGATAATCGAATTTATATGCATTGACCACCAGCCTCTGTCAGTCACAGAAGACATTGGATTTAAACGCCTAATTGCACATCTTGAACCACGATATAAACTGCCACAGCGCAAATATTTTACTGATGTTGCTCTCCCAGAGTTATATCAAATCGTCTACAGCCACATAAACAGTCTACTTCACGAAAATTTGACCGCGGTGAGTTTAACTACGGACATTTGGAGCTCTAGCGTATCCCCTGTGTCCATGTTAAGTTTGACAGCGCAGTGGATTACCGAAGACTTTGAAAAGAGGCAAGTGATTCTCCACTCCCAGGAATTTCCTGGCTCACACACTGCTGAGGCTTTAGTCGCTAAATACAAAGACATGTTGCAGGCTTGGAACATACCCGAAGAAAAAGTGCATGTCGTACTACGCGATAATGCGAAGAATATAGAAAAGGCCATGAGAGACTGCAACTTACGCAGCGTGCCGTGCATGGCACACACTCTCTATTTAGTGGTTCACAAGGGAGTCCTGTCACAGCGGGCTATCCGTGATGCTGTGGCTATTTGCCGGCGCATTGTTGGGCATTTCAAGCATTCGCCCCAAGCATACTCGCGTTTAGGAGATATTCAAAAACTGTGATTAAATTCAAAAATAATGATTAAATAAACCTTGTGGGTTGCATCAGCCGGCTCTATTTTGTTTATTCATTTTTGTCTCATATTAAGTATCCTGATGTGCACAGTGTTATGCATAAACCCCATTGTAAAGGCATATTAAAATGTTCATTATATAATAAATACTTCTTTGTGATTATTTAGTACTCTGTTAAAACAATAGTTACATTAGATATATTACTGTAAAAATATAACAAAAATATAATAAAGGCAACATTTATAGTATTACTTTATCTGAAAAAAAGTTAATGGTGATCAGAGAGCTTACATATCAGTTATATAAACTTCAAGCATCAGAATCGGCACTGGTATCGGCTGATCACCATGACAAAAAAATCGGTACTTGGTATCGGTGGCAAAAATCCTGATCGGAGCATCCCTAGTTAATGGAAATGAAGTTTTTGTGAATTTTAAAGTATCACACCAGAAACAAGTGATGGAAATGTAAAATTTAGAATAAAAATCCCTTAATTCGCAAAAAAAAAAGTTTTTATACTTGCATGGGTGGTTTTTCAGGCGATTTCGAAAAAGGAATATATCACAAAACTGCAATGGAAACAGTTGTTGTTGTTTTTATTGCATACAGCTTAATTAAAAATTAAGTTTTAGTTGCATAGCATCGGTTAATGGAAACAGTCATTTCGCAATCTTTTTTTAAATCAACATTTATTAAATATTGCGCAAATCTGTAATGGAAACGCGCTTACTGTTTAATCTAATTTTTGTGAACCAATGCATAAAAAAAATGACAGGTTGAATGAAACCCTGTTTTTATGTGAATTTTGAAGTATGGCATCAGAAACGAGTTATGGAAATTTCAAATAAAAATCCCTTAATTCGCAAAGAAGTTTTTACGCTCGCTTGAGGTGGTTTTTGACTTGTGTGAATAATGGGAGATGGAAATACATTTGCCCAATAAATTCCTCCATGTTGCATCAAAAATGTCATGTGACTTTGCACGACTGGACAGCAACTTGACTAACTTGTTGCACAGCATCTGAAATGCTGTCATGGTCATTCTGAAAAGCACGAGCCAAGTCTGTCATCAAAGTTTTTCTGTATAATTGCTACCCAGAACTGTCTTACACAACTGCATTCCCAAACAGTAGGCATCCGCCTCCGAAAGGAACGACCACAGACAAAGTCTGCTCCCTCTGAAGTGCAAGTAATTATATATGAAAATTATTATATTCAGTGGCTTCTCTCACTTTTCTTAGTGATATTTAGTGTCATTTTATTCTTCCTGACTAGGACGCAAAATATAAACATTTTATGCAATATTTTTAATTTTTTCACAAATTTGGATGGAAACTTAGAGACTGTCATATCTTATTTGTCAGTCAGTTTTCTTCACACTGCGATGAAACAGAAATGAGAAAAAATTATGCCGCATTGACACCATGTCAGTACACATTAACAGCCTTTCATTTAAAATACAATGTTTATCAGCAAATTTTCATACTGAATATTCATCTTGGTGTGAACAGGCCTTTAGGAAGAAATATTCTTACGGGCCTTTTACTCACAACATGTTCAAAAACAGCATAAGATGCCAAAGTAACAAGGATATGTGGTATGAAGGTCAAAAATCTAGTTTACAAAGAAAAACTTTATTAAAAAGTACACCAAGCTGAAGTTTTATTAGACAAAAAGGAATAATGAATAGAAAACGTTTTTCAAGCATACATTTGTCAACTAGGATGCTATCAGGATGATCACAACCATCAGATTCAACCATCTCCAAAGTGTCTGGCTGATGGTGAATGCGGTCATGTGATGAACGGTTAAGAGCAGCAGAAGATTAATACCGATTCTATTCATAGCAGAGAGCAATAGCTGGTGCCATTGGAACAGATGGTGACTTCTCCTTATTAATGATACACACTGTAGCTAAGCAAAAAGGTCACAAGGCCTTTAGTGTTAAAATGGAAATGTAAAAGGATTATTGTTAACGCTATGTTTGCTGTAAATCGATGTAATTATGATTGTAATACTAAGCAAACGGTATTTCGGGAATATGCAAATTAGTTTCTCAATGGCTGCACTGAGCAATAATGGTTGTGTACTATGTAGGTCACCAAGAATCCGATATAGGTAATTGTACATGAGGATATGGGAAAAACATAAATGTAGGAAAGACTGCCTCATTCACCTCTATGTACTTATGATGTCGCTGTCTGAGAGAGAGAGTGAGCGGAGTGCGCTGCTAATGACCACTTAAAAGCTCCTGCTTTCATCTTACACAGAAGAATATGGACTGGAATGGTCACAGGAGTACAGGAGATGTGACATAGTCTCTGCTGCACACATAAAGACTTCATCCATTGGCACTAAATCTTACACCCTCTCGCTATTGATCTGAGGGAACATGCTATTAGCGTGAGAGTTCTGGAAGGGGTTGAAGACTTCCTCATATTGTGCGGAGATATGAAAACTGGGTTATTTCATTCATTCTCACTGTTCATGTCATAACATGACAGAATTGACTGCTGCTGAAATGTGGAGCAGCTCTTGATCTATAGACAGTAGCTAAAAGCCACACATGAGTGTTTTGAAGAGGAGAAATGGCCAGCTCAATCACACACATACGTTTTGCTCCCCTGGTATATATTTTGTAAAGCTGTTCGTTGCTAATGGTCACATCCATGATAGACCAATTACAGTATAGCTTTGCACAACTTACAGTATAGTTTTGCACAACTGTTGCACAACAATTACAGTATAGTTTTGCACAACTGACCCTTCTCAGTAATTGATTATTACGATGCAACAGGTTTCTAGTGACCAGATTTATCTGGGCTAGGGTTTTCATTAACTAAAACAAAAACCTAAAAGAAAAACATTTTCATTGGCTGAAATTAAATTATGTTATCTATGCACACCGACCCCATATACTCTGTGTGACTCAACACAACGACAACCAATGAGATATTTGATGTTTAATGCAAAGTTTTCGGGCTAATGAGAATTGATGGTGGTTGAGAAGTTTCTACATAGTTTCAACGTTTATTTACATATTTAAGACTCCTGTTTTCCATAGTATGTCTAATTTAAAGAGTTACTCCACCCCAAAATGAAAATGTTGTCATTAATTAATCACTTACCCCAATGTCGGTCCAAACCCGTAAAAGCTTAGTTCGTCTTCAGAAAACAATTTAAGATATTTTGGATGAAAACCAGGAGGTTTGTGACTGTCCCATTGAATGCTCAGTTAACACCACTGTCAAGGCCCAGAAAAGCATGAAAGACGTCGTCAAAATAGTCCATATGCCATCAGTGGCTCAACCATAATTTTACGAAGCTACGAGAATAGCTTTTGTACGGAAAGAAAACAAAACGACTTTATTCAACAATTCGCCTCCTCTGCGTCACCGTAGCGCCATTTTGGAGAGTATCCGCTGGGCGCAAACTGCGTACGGCGTTCTGTGTCTGCTGCGTAATAACGCGGATACGCTGTTTTCATTCGATTCAAAGCGTAAATAAACGTAGAAAACGTACGCGTGTGGTGTGGCTGACAGAACAGCGTATGCTATCGATACTCTCCAAAATTGGCGCTACGGTGACACAGAGGAGACTAATTGTTGAATAAAGTCATTATTTTTGTTTTCTTTCCGTACAAAAACTATTATGGTTGAACCACTGGATGCAGATTGACTATTTTGACGACGTCTTTCATACTTTTCTGGGCCTTGACAGTGGTATTTACTTTCCATTCAATGGGACAGTCACAAACCTCTCGGTTTTCATCCAAAATATCTTAAATTGTGTTCCGAAGACGAACGAAGCTTTTACGGGTTTGGAACGACATGGAGGTAAGTGATCAATGACAAAATTTTCATTATGGGGTGGAGTAACCCTTTAAAGCACTCATCTTATTTGGACATCATCTTTTTCCAAGGAAATTAGTCATAAGATCATGTCCTGTTTGAGCCTGAGTTGAAAGGAATTAGATTTTTGGAAAACAACTTTGAAAAAACTAAATGGCATACCAACTTTTAATAAGCGTCAGTCTAATTCATACAGCAAGGACGGTTTGCTATTATGTGAGCACAGACAAAATTAATCATAAAACATACAGTTAGGTACGTTGTTAACTTCAGTCACATAAAGAAAAGAACATTCTGAATAGAGCAAAAAAACAAATTAGAGAATAAAAAGGAAAAGAGGACTATTTGCATTACAGTGTGTCAGGATTACAATACAGTTTTCACTGCAATTTGCTGGATAAACTATTTGGGTCACACTGAAATGATCAGAGACACTCTTTCCAACCATTATGCATAGCCATCATGAGTTAATGTATTTGTATTTTTGACATCAAAACAGAACTGATTACTGAACCATTTTCCGCTTGAAATTGCTAAATGGAAAGGGCAGAATGTTTTGAGTTTAAGCTACAGTATCTTTTCATTGTGCATAAAATTCAAAAAGTTAGATATTTCATATCTTCAGGCTTTTCTTGACAATATTATCTATTGTTTTGTTTTAGTAATAAAGAGCAAGTGAAGGAAGCAAAAAGAATAATTTTTAATAAGCGTAGTTATTATGATATTCAAGAAGCCAAGTACTCACTAGTCTTTGTCATTTTTCATTGGAGATATGGCTGGCCCGCAGCGATTTTGCATTGGATCTGAAGCGGGCACCATTGCAGCGGTGACAGCAGTCTATCTCTTCAAAGTAAACATCATGAATACGAGAGGATGATGGATTAAAGGCCATCAACACCCCTGTTGAGATTAAACAGGTCTCTCACGTGATGGAAAGCAGCACACCATCTCCTGAGACGCCTTGCTTCCATAGTCTGAGAGATGAAAGCCGGAGCAGCAGGGCAGATCTAGGGGGAGGCACGGGCACCTCGGCGGGACGTACCGCCCAGCACGAAAGCACAGGATTATGGGTCGCAGCGTGATGCTGGCAGGGGACTTCCTCTGTGTTTGCTGGGAAGGCAGACGCCCATCTGGCATGTCATTACTGTATGTCTATACCCAAGCCTCTCCGCCCAGCTACATCGGCCCTCTGGGTCAGCAAGCAGAGCCCCCATTCCCTCCTGCACCTGCTAAACCTCCGCCTGCTTCATCAAAGAGCTCCAGTCCTCATGCTCAAGTCCGTCAGCTAAATAATTTATTTTCTGACATGCACTTTAGTCCCATTTGTCATGCTCAGTCCCAATAATATCCCAAAAATATCACTGTGCTACTTTGAGAAGCTTTGGCTCGGGGTATTTGTACACAAAAAAGTATCTGCAACAGCACTTTGTTTGAATAGCAAACTAACATCAAACATGAGATTATTATATCACATCAAATCACAGTTAAGATGAGATGATGAGAATTCACAAATTCAAATGTTTTTTTTTATGTATTTAAAAGGGTCATGACACAAGAAATTAAATTTGCAGTGATCTTTTGGCATATAAGAGGTCTTTGTACCATTAAAACATCATGAAAGTTTCATAGCTTAAATGAGAAGTTTACTTCCAGAACAAAAATGTACAGATAATTTACCCACCATTCATCATCCCAGATGTTCATGTCTTTTTTCTAAAGTCATAAAGAAATGTATGTTTTTTGAGGAAAACATTTTAGGATTTCTCTCCACATAGTGGACTTCTATGGCGCCTCCGAGTTTAAACTTCCAAAATGCAGTTTAAATGCAGCTTCAAAGGGCTCTAAACGATCCCAGCCAAGGCAGAAGGGTCTTATCTAGCTAAACTACTGGTTATTTTCTAAAAAAAAAGATTAACATTTACTTTTTAACTTCAAATGCTTGTCTTGTCTAGCTCTGCGTGAACACTGTGTATTCCAGTACAGTTAGGGTAGGTCAAAAAACTCCCATCTCATTTTCAAAATCATCATACATCGCTGTTTTACCTTTTTTTGTAAAGGGCGTTTGATCTTTTTTGCACGTTCACTTTGTAAACAATGGGATGGTACCCTAACTGTCTTAAACCGGAATAAACAGAGTTCACGTAGAGCTAAACAAGACGAGCATTTGAGGTTAAGAAGTATTTAAATTTTTAGAAAATAACCGATCGCTTCACTAGATAAAACCCTTCTTCCTCAGCTGGTTTAGAGCCCTTTGAAGCTGCATTTAAACTGCATTTTGGAAGTTCAAACTCACGGGCACCACAGAAGTCCACTATATGGAGAGAAATCCTGAAATGTTTTCCTCATAATCTCTTTGTGACTGAAGACAGAAAGACATGAACATCTTGGATGACAAGTGGGTGAGTAAATTATCTTAAATTTTTGTTCTGGAAGTGAACTTCTCCTTTAAAACGTCCTCCTCATTATAAACAAAGCATTTATTTAACCAAGCACCAAAAACAGCTAATTTGGATCTAAAGTGCATGATGAAATCACCCTGGCACAAACATTTGCATAAACACTGCCTCCAGATCAAGGCATTGACAAATAGTCATCGTCTCACCATAGGCCCCATCCACTGGCATTCAGTCGCTTAACGGCTTACACCTTGAAATTACAATCATTGCTGCTATCTTGTCTACACTGGATACAGTATACAGATATGTGTTTGCTTTCTGACAGAGTCCAAGCACTTGAGTCTTTTGTCAATAGTACAAATGGAGTGAAAGAACATTTGCTTTGACGCATTAGGTCTAAATTGTAATTGAAAAAAAGTAGTGATTAATCTCATGATTTCTCATAGTTGTGAATTTTCTGACCAGGAAGCTGCTGTGCAGTCAGCAATATAATCGCTAAAAACCACTGAGTTCTCTAGGATGAGACGGTGAGCTGGAATAACAGAACTCACACCCTATTAAAATGGCATCCTATGAGAGGCAGACTGGAGCTGAACTGTGGCTCTATAGCCTCAGGGCTGTGGAGGCTCCCAGCAAAACAGGTCAGGTCAGACAGCATGCAGATTGTCAGCATGCATGGAAGACATACTGATTTTAAATTGTTTTTTATGTATGCATGCACTAGATTGACATCTTTGACTCTTGTGCCAATTGTTGATGCTTGAGTGTCTTAAAAACATTAAAAAGCACACATTCAGCTCACTGCGGCATCAAAAAAAACTTCATTTTTCTTAATTTTCTTCATACCTCAAGTCTTATACACTATTACATCTTAAAAGGATAGTTCACCCAAAAAAGAAAATTCTGTCAGAATAAAAATTCAGATATTTTTGATGAAATCCAAGAGCTTTCTGACCTTGCATAGACAGCACTGCAAGTACCACGTTCAAGGCCCAGAAAGGTAGGAAGGAGATCATTAAAATAGTCCATGTGACCATCAGTGGTTTAACTGTAATGTTATGAAGCTACGAGAATACTTTTCGACGCACGTTCACAAGAGCACCACATATATGCGCCGTGGTACTCTTGTGAGTGTGTGTTGAAGACTGAACATACTAGAAAGTCTGTACATAAAAGAGCATTCAAAACAAGCAAAAATGAATGATGAAGGCATTGCCAACAAATCCAAATCAGCGTGATCTATAACAAATTTTTATGTCAGAAGCTGAAGAAACACCCTGTAATAAGCTTGAAGCAGTAATCTAGTATTGGATTCTGAAAATGTTTTTTTGGCACATCGTAAGACTAGCTTATTTTTTTATTTTGGTGAAATTAAATTTCTTGATTCTCCAACAGAATAATTCCTTTGAGTTTAGTTACAGCTACAGGCTTTATAATGTCAACTAAATCACATCAATATTCCAGCTAGTGAGTGATGAATCTTGTAAACAAAGCAGAGATGTTGGAAAGCAGCTTGAGGGCTCTTTCTGTGGCCATAAATAAGTGAAGCATATTTGCTCTGCTGTTAGCCGTATCTGGCACACAGGCCTAGTTAAAGTGTCATATGAACACAGTGAGAGGCCTCAGCGGAGACATACTATTTATGTTTTATGGCTCCACAGGCTCTACAGCCAAGATATAAACACAAATATAGCCCAAATCAGCATTGTATGCTCTCAGATCAATCACACTGTCTGCCATTGTACTCAGACACACATCAAAGCTTCATCTATCATTTTTTTACAAACATACCTGGGACTGAAGCCCACAGTAATAACTGTAGCCAGTGGTGGACAGTAACAAAGTGTGTTTTACTTAGTTACTTCACTTAAGTACATTTTTCAAGTATTTAAGAGTATTTTTATTTTGAGACAGTTGTAATTCACTTCATTCCAAAGCATAATATCATACGTTTTACTACATATCATGTTTTGAAAACAAAAATATCGACTTTATTCAACAATTTCTTCTCTTCCGCTGGTTCACAAGAGTACCACAAAGCATCGAGTGACACAGAAGATTGTCTGAAAATTCATTATTTTTGTTTTCACTGCGCACAAATAAAATATTCTTGTAGCTTAATAAAATTACAATTGAACCACAGATGTCACATGTACTATTTTATCAATGTCCTTACTACCTTTATTGCTCTTTAACGTGTCAGTTGCGTTGCCCTCTATGCAGGCTCAGAAAGCTCTCGGAATTCATCAAAAATATCTTATTTTGTGTTCCGAAAATGAACAAAGGTCTTACGGGTTTGGAACAACATGGGGGTGAGTAATTAATGACATAATTTTCATTTTTGGGTGAACTATCCCTTTAAGCACTTGAATGCAACCATCACCCTTCACTGTGTCCAAGCTCTTGTATGGCTTTCCTCCACTCCATCAACCTTCATACTGCTGGAGTGGCTGCTGCAAACACAACCTTCAGAAAAATAACCCGCAGAAAAATGCAGTTCTGTCTAGAAACAGATGCTGGGAAATGGGTTTTGTGGGGTGTTTTTGCCATACAAGGTTTTTGGAATTGAGCGATAAAAGAGCCTAGGAATGAAAAATTGAGGAAAAAAGATAAATGTTTTTTTTTCCAGTTGCCATGAATCTTTAATAATAATAATAAGTCACTGCCAGGAAAACAAGCATTCAAATGCAAATATGGAATTAGAATTAATCTGGGGAAAATAAACAAGCTCAAAGAGTGAGACAGCATCAAATTGTCAGGTCACGTCCTGATCTCATACCAGCTATATGACTAACACTTTTTTTAATGCTTGTCCTGACCCAAATTTTTCATAGTGCTGCTTTGCTGCTCCACAAAAACTACAAAAACTCAAAACAGCTTGTCGATTACAATGTAGTTTCCATGGTTAAAAAATGTCATGTTTTGCTTGTTCCAAAAATCACCACCCTATGTAAAGGAGAAGTTCACTATTTACACCCCCTTGTCATCCAAGATGTTCATGTCTTTCTTTCTTCGGTTGTAAAGAAATTATATTTTTTGAGGAAAACATTTCAGGTTTTTTCTGCATATAGCAGACTTCTATGGTGCTCGCGAGTTTGAACTTCCAAAATGCTGTTTAAATACAGATTCAACGGGCTATAAACAATCCCAGCTGAGGAAGAAGGGTCTTATTGGTTATTTTCTAAAAAAAATGACTATTTATATACTTTTTAACCTCAAATGCTCATCTTGTCGTAACCTTTTTAGAAAATAACCAATCGTTTCGCTAGATAAGACCCTTCTTCCTCGGCTGGGATCATTTAGAGCCCTTTGAAGGTTATTTAAACTGCATTTTGGAAGTTCAAACTCACGGGCACCACATAAGTCCATTCTATGAAGAGAAATCCTGAAATGCTGTTCTCAAAAAAACAATTTCTTTATGACTGAAAAAAGAAAGACATGAACATCTTGGATGACAAGGGGGTGAGTAAATTATCTGTACATTTTTGTTCTGGAAGTGAACTCCTTAGGGTGTTGTGAGCATTTGCCAGGGTGTTGATATTCAATTGCTAAGGTGTTTGCTTGGGTTGTTATGACTCTTTTAGTTGCCCTTCACAAATTCTGCTCTTTTTAATTTACAAATCATGAGCAAATCTGCATAAAAATCTCTACTTAAGGTAATCACAGCATGTCAAATCTAAAGCATTGTGACTATGGGGAAAACACAATGTTGCATTACACTAATGAGAATGGGAGCATATATTCCCTTACAGAAAAATATAATGAGCACGTTTCACAGACTGCGCAACAAACTCCCAGTCTATAACTTAATAAACTCAGCAATCAGCTCTAACAATAAGTGAAGACAGGCAACTGTGTTTCTCCATTCACCATGTGCTTGTCCAGATGGCAGTGAGAACCGAGGCTTCAAAAAGCCTCCAATCAGACCTGTCTAGCAGCTTCTACTAGAACAAGCCGAGAAGCCTGCCAAAATAAAGTGTTTACAACCATTTCATACGATAGGAGCAAAGAGTACAGCAAAGCCCCAAAGAGAATTCAGAGAGACTCTGGCTTCATCTCAGAAAGATACAAATTTCATAGAAACAGAGTGACAATCTGACAATTACTACTTTCTTCATTCAATATGGCTCGTATATGATGGATTTAAATTTTAAAACTGCTAAGGCAAAAATCACTAAGCCCAATATTATTAGCTTTGGTGTGCTTGTCCTTCAGAGTCATAAATGTACAGTAATACGTATTTTGCCTAGGAAACCTACAGACCAGAACATCATAGCAACATTAGAGGTGGGCTCATATGGGTGCATTTCCCAAAAGCATCGTTAGCCAATTATGGTCACAAGTTACACATCACATATGGTGAAATAGTTCAATGATTCATTGTTTCCCGAAACAAACATAGCAAACTTACGTGGTTGGAACTACAGCTTTCAAACTGTGGTTAGAAGCATATGTTCTTGTTAGTAAGACATGTGGAATTTAAGAAATCGTGCTCTTGGGCACAGTATGCAAGCTAACATGCATAGTATCTATATCTTCAATTTCATAGTAATAAATATACATTTCAATCTATTTTTGTTAGCTTGTCCTCAATAATTGCCTTTTTTAAGAGTGTGCATGTGTGGAAATGCGTAAGGGAACCTCAAATAAAGCAAAAAAACAAGGATCAAAAAATAGTGAATTGGTCATCAGCTGCCATGTTTGTTACAGTGGCATCTCTGAGATCTTGATTTGATAAATTAGTAGAATTTATGACATTAACAACCATATTGTGAGACCAATGTGGTTCAAACCACAGAGATGCGACTGTGTTTGGGAAACAGACATGACTAGCTAGTTCGTTTCTACAATGATGCATCATACTAGGGAGGTTAAGCAGCGGGTTGCATCGTTGTTTGGGAGACGCACCCATGATCAGTAAGTAATTTCCCAGCAATCTCCCAGAACACCATTTCAACCGCATATTTAACATTAAACTCTAGTCCTGGCGCACACATGCCCGTGAGCGCATACACACACTGAACAGGTGGCACTGCCAGAGAGGAAGCTGCAGCAGATGGCATCATGCACCTGACTTACACCAACACTACTATACCTTCAATTAGATCTGAATTAAAAAAAGATCATCTACATGGATACATCCTTCAGTTTCTGAAGATGATTAAGGCTGTTTAATGAAATACTAAAATAGTTGTGATTTAGTTCTAAAACTAAATGAAACGGTATTACAAGACTGTAATGAGATGTTATGAACAATTTTCATTTATTTGTAAACTATTCCTTTAAAAGTGTACTAAAACTAATACAAGAGCCTCCCAGGAGGAACCAGGTGATACCAAGGGTCTCTGTAACCCTAAGTTCCAGGACCAGGTCTAACAGCTCTAACTAGCTTAATTAAGAAGGTCTACCAGGTCAACCTTGTCCCCAGCGGTTGTATTCCTGCTCATTAACCATCTAGACCATCTACTGATCATAAATTACCAATATGAAGCAGCTGGAAACAATTTAAACCAGCTAACACCTTTTTAGCTAGATTTTCCAGCAAAGTTTACAAAGGGAAAACATTCCACAAAGTTGAAAGTGAGCAAATATGCTGTTAAGATTTTAAGAATATATTAATGCTTAAACATACCTTGATCCAGTATGATGAGCTGAGCACTCGACTGCACGTTTCCAGCGTCATTCTCAGCTAAACACTGATAGAAACCTTCATCTGACTTGACCAGGCCCAGCACCTGCAAGTTCTGCTCCTTCTGTAAAGAGGCACACAAGAGCATTGCTGTTGTCTTGAAAAAGTACTAAATCGATCTGCAGTCACTGTTAAAATGTTGTAAAAGGTCAACAGCATTTCCTAACTCATGCAGGGCAAGCTGACAACTTACAATGATCTTGAAATAGTCGCTGGGAATGACGGCATCTCCGTTCTTTACCCATTTGATAGTGGGAGCGGGTGAGCCGGTAACCTCACACTCGAAGATGATGTCTGTGGCTTCATGAGCATATATGCTAGCTGGTTTCTTCAGGAATTGTGGGGAAGCTGAGAAGAAAAGCAATAAAACAAAACAAATCATGTGAGCATGAGAAACCAAACATTTATTTCTTCAAAGAACTGACACTTCAAATGTCTGTATAACATAATGCCAGTAGTTTCAGGAAAATGATTTGATTTGATTAGGAAAAGAAAATGCTGCTTTTGACTTTTATCAACCTCTAAAAATACCATAAACACCAGGATGTGGCTAAAACGTGTACTTCCTAATAGCCAGAGGAAAATGCAAAACCTCCAAAGGCTTCCCATTAGCAAATGAGGTTATTTGATCTTGGAGAAGATAAACAGGACATAGATCATCTCAATAACAAGGTACCGTGCACCAGAATGATTTGGGCCTGTCTGCTGGGATGTAATTGGATTGTTGCTCACTGCTGTGCCTGATTCTCTACCACACAACCACAACACTCAGTTGCTGTATATTTTATATGAATTGCACATTTGGAAAACATCACATATAACTTGCATAATATTACTATTCAAGGCTTTACCACTGCACAAATCAGTATGTACTGACTATACGCTCTAATGTTAAAAAAATTTAAATAAAAGTATGAAATAGATATTTGTTGCTCAGACCATATACAGTATATATCAACAAATTTCACTATTTAAAAGAGAAACAGGCATAATTACAAATAAACTGTACTAAAAAACCTGTGCAAGAAAATATTTAACATGTAATAGCACATTATATAAGTGATATTAACAATTTCATTAAAAAAGGTATGTTCATAAAACCAACCACAAAAATGTTTAGAATATTTTAATGTAATAATTTAATGAATCATATATATATATAACCCAGTGGTTCCCAAACTGGGGGGCGCAGAGTTATGATAAGGGGGCCGCGGCAAGGCTAGTGTACAGTCAGCCGATTTTTATAGAGATTCGAAAGAGATAAACGACCGAAAATATCTGCCGCGCCGCCCGGCAGTATTCAGCGCGCACCGCTCAATGTGTGACGCACCGCTTAATATTCCGCTCTATGAATGTGCGTTCCGTTGAGTTGATCACGGCCCATATGAATGCTCCACTCGTGTACAGCTTATGCTCACTGGAAAAGCAAAGTCCGCTCAAATAACGCGCCGACAGAAAATGTCTATGTATACTTGTTCCTGTTTGCAACAGCGTTGCATACTGTGCTGACGGCTGTACTGAACAACGCTAGTAAAATGACGCTACCTTCTCGTGACGGTATGCTTACATGCTCTGATAATAATAGCTTTGTAGGACTATACATTATTTTGATAATTAGTAAAAAAAAGTTATATCTTATTCTGTTTCATAAAACTGAATAAAAATAATATATTGAGATTTAATATTCATATATTTTCTGTCCAATTTTATTTTTACTTTTCATAAACGTGGTTATTTTATTGGCTTGTGGTTTTTTTTTGTTTTTGTTTTTTTTTAATTCAGTATCATTAAAATTATTGAGTTCAATTTAAAAGTCTTGCAAAATGACTATATTATTTAATAAAATAATAAATAATTATTACAAAGCAGTTTAAGTTTCGGCCAAGAATTTTCATTTCGGTACATCCCTAGATCGTTTTCAGGGTGATACAAGACCCCACTGTGAAATTATCTTGCTATGGCTACTTGCCATATATGTAAATAATTTAACTCAAAATATGAATTTCATCATATTTTATTACCTCAAGACTCGCAGTACCCGCTGCAGCTGTCTGTAATCAGTTGTAGCGGTTTTTGTCGTAAAATAACAGACCACTAGATGGTGCAATTAATATCAGAAATGAGAATTGCCATTAGCCGAGTAAAATTATGAATGAATGACGCATAGTAGTTCTGCTCTAAGCATGGACAAGTTTTTGAAAAGACAACAAAATCTGTTTAAAAAACAATTAATGCTGTTACATAGTAAAGCTGCATGCTTTACTTGTAATGTTTCTACTCTTAAAAAAAAAGGTGGGGGGTGGCGGGGGTGAATTTTTTTTATTCTGCAAAAGGGGGGCCCAGCAGAAAAAGTTTGGGAACCACTGATATAACCATATGTAATTCATTTTCCTCTTAAAAGAAAAATGAGTATAATTACAAATAAACTGTACAACAAGCACAGGAATGTAATGGTACATTATATAAATCAAATTTACATAATACACATTAATATATATAATAAAATACATTGTTTATATAGGGTAAATTGAAAGAAAATATGCATTATTAAAAAAACAAGAAAAGATTTTGAATGAGACTTTATTAAAACAATGTAATTCTTATACATATTATATATGTATATCAGTGCGGAACTATATTCCCGCGGAACTGGGCAACTTTATCACTTGTTGCTGCAGTTGTTTTTCATGTCCGCAGGTTGAAGCGACCCCAATAATGTAATATTTAGCCCCTGGAATGCTAATTTTACCAAGGGAATCCCAGAAAAAAAATGTGTATTTTACCCCCAGAACACAATTTTTACCTGGGGACTCCCCTTGAAACGCGATCGCGCTACTTTTGGGCTAGTTTTGAGTAGCAATTGAGCAGGTTTTGTTGTGAAAACCTGGCAATCATGATGTATATATACATGTATGTGTGGATAGATAGATAGATAGATTATGTATAAATTTCATATTAATTTAAAAACCAAGCAAAAGTGTTTAGAATAATTTAATGTCAGAAAACAATGTATGGAAGTGAATGGAGAAATCTACATTTATAAATGTGAGCAAAATGAGCAAAGGGTAAAACTAGCAAATAAACACTGTAGATTGTTATTAACATAAATATTTATAAAACTGTCAATTCCCAGTAGAAAATCAACCAATGGCTACATAAAGCTATGACTGGATATAAACCGAGCTAAATTGAATCTTATTGGATGTTTTCCAGATGAGCTGGGTTCTACAGTATCTGGAACTAGTATATCTAACATAAGTTGCAGCATCAGGGCCAAACTGACAGAGGTAAGGTGATGAATGGCTGTTAGTATGTGCTCCTGCAGTTTGCTGAGGCCTGCACACACAACCTGCTGAAAAACACTTGTCACACACTGCTGGGTTCCTGCTCACGCCAGCTCCACACGGGACAGATGGTTCATGTTTCAATCACTCACTATATCTCACACATAAACCCAGTAGCACATACCCAGAGCAGCACTTATATCGGTGGCCACAGACTGTAAAAATGTTGCATCAGCTGCAAATATACTGATAAAAACTGCACGCAGTTTTACTTTTTCATTACACAACTACACAACCTCCCTATAAGCCATTTTTTTGTATTAAAGTCAACACAAAATACAATTCACAACCTATTTTACTTCCAGAGTCTTATGTACTTCCAAGTATGAAATATGTTACAGCAGGACATAGCTTTATGATCAGGAACTGGCTGGATTATGAAAAGTGGGTGTTCCAAACCAAAAATGAAGTCAGACCTGAATGCTTGTTTGAAGTGGATTGTGAAGGATTGCATTAACATTACAATCACATTCACCAGTTTTGATTTACTGCTTTAGCTGTTGTCAATATTTTACAAAGGCTGTATTGTCTACAAATGTGGCCTAAATCCGTGATTAAATATCTATTTGGCTATCGGTTAACATTATTTTCCACGTTTACATATCCTAGATGACATCAGTCAGTCATGTTAGAGATTTACTGTAGCAGTTGATGAATGAAAATATTCTTTGAGAATAATGTACTTTAATGAATAACACAAGACCAGGAATGTGAGTTGAGAAAGTAAACAGTTTCAATTGTGATTTCATGTTGACTTTAAGGATAAACTGTACGGAAAGGTTGCTAAGACAGCACAAGAGAAGTTTAAGAAAGCCAGAAAATTTATTTCATGGTCAAAGACTGCTTACTGTGGATGCTTTTTTCCACCACAGGATTAAAAATGTAAAAAAAGTAAAAGAAAGTTGAAACTCTTTATTTTACAATTCTGACTTTTCCCCCTCAGAATTGTGAGAATTATGAGACATAAGCTACCCGGTTTCAGTGGAAATATGCATTTCTGCAAAACTCAAAAAATGTAACTTTTACACAGAGCTGGGTAGATTACTTACAAATTGTGATCCGTTACTAATTCCAAATTAAATGACAAAAATTGTAGCCGGTAACGTAATCTATTACATTACACATTTTAGGTAATGTAATCAGACTACTTTTTTTATTACTTTTAGATTATTTTTGACCTATCTTGTTTATCATATTGATTTAAATAGGATAATATTGCACCATATTGACAGGAAAATACAAAGAGTAAGAGTAAATATGTTCTGTTTGTTGTTATTAACAACATGAAGTGCATTAAACATTATGTTACGTCAAGGTTTTTCAAACTGGTGTTTCAGAAGGGGGTTTTGAGTTAAATCAAAAGCTAATAATTAATTAAATAATAATAAATGTTAAATTCAAATAAATCATTTTAAAATCAAAATGAACAAAAAACAAGAAAAAAAAAAAACAACCTAAAACTGAAAAAACATTTTTAAATATTTTTCTTGTTTACCTGCATGTCATATGACCATTAACCAACACTCTTGGAGTGAAATAAAGGTGCTTCACGATGCCATAGATGCCATTTTGTCTAAATGGTTCCATAAAGAATCTTAAACATCTGAAGAACCTTTCTGCTTCACAAAAGGTTCTTTGTGGCGAAAGAAGGTTTTTTTAGATTACAAAAAGGTGAGATGGTTCTTTAAAGAATCTTTGACTGAATGGTTCTTTGTGGAACCAAAAACGGTTCTTCAATGGCATCGCTCTGAAGAACCTGTTAAAGCACCTTTATTTTTAAGAGAGAATGTTAGAGAACCAATGAATATGCAAATGTGAAAAATATTAATATGTTTATTTTAAAATCTCAGGGGTACTTTAAGTAAATATATTAGGTGAAAGAGGATCAGATGAATAAATAAATAAATGTGTGCATTTTAACGTGTTAGAAAGACAAAAGCCTTCCAAAAAGATAAGGGAAAGATAGGGAAAAAATTTAATGGATACAAAAAAATAAACAATAAAGAAATATAAAGAAATAAACAAACAAAAAGGGAAAAAAACACTTCTTAAATGATTTTTTAAATTAGTGCTCAAATGCTGCCACCTGAATAATGACTGATCTTTGTGTGAATGTCCACAAAACTTGAGGGTTTTCAGAATGTATATAAGCAGTAGGCTATTTAAGAAAGGAAAATTTGAAAGAAAAGGGTAATTAGGGAGAATCAATAAATTATGAATGATTTATTGCTATTGTGTAAATAATGTGTAAATAATATGTAATCATAAAAAAGTAACTAGCCTGATTATGAGTATTTTAATATGTAATTTAATCTAATTACAAGTACTTAATTTTTGGAAATATGATTACCTAATCCAAATTACATGTAATCAGTTACTATCCAGCTCTGCCTGAACGTACATCTCCAGTTGAAATAAATGCTAGAGGAAGTAAAACTCAGACAACACTTACAGGGTTCCCACACCTTGGTTAACTTCAAATTCAAGGACCTTTCAAGGACTTTCCATGTCCAATACCCTCAAATTCAAGGACTTAATGTGGGGACACATTTCAAGTGAGAGCATGGTTACATTGTGTTACCTTGTAAGATACAAGGCCATATGACAGAGATCTGGTTATCTATTTGTCGTATTTGTTTTGCATAAAACTGAAGAATATTCGGCTCTACACCTGGCCAAGTGATGGTCTTTTGGATGTCTGGCAAGCCATTCTCTGTAATCTTTGGTGAGCCAAATATCTTGAAACTTGCATTTTCCAGGCATCATGTTTCTGGAAAATCGGTTTCAGCCTATTTTTGCAATGTTTCCCAGTGTGTCTGAAACACTGAGGTCCCATCGTAGTGGTTTTGTGCACACATGGACGTCATGGCAACGTACAACACAAACTACCTCACACGGGAAACACGTAACACGCAAATGTGCGTAACTAGCATAAATCAAGCAAGCTAGTATGCATAGGGCACGAAGTGTTGGGGAAATAACACATTAGCGGACCGGAGGGAATAATAACTTCTTGCACAAAATAAATTGAAGCACTTTTAAGGACCTGCATCTATGTATATTTATTTTCAAAAACTTTCCAGGGCCTTGACATTTTTTTTCAGATTCACAAATTTTCAAGGATTTCAAGGACCTGTGGGAACCCTGGTTTTATTCCTTTTCATACAGAGTATGATTTACAGGGCCAGAGTTTCGATTGAGAAAGCATAAATTTATGCACAATTCCAAAATAAAAGTAAAAAAACTGATTTGTAAATGATATGTGTCTGCTTCTGGTCTCATCCACATCCAGCTTTTTTTTGCTGAACAAAACAGCTAATTTTGCTGCTTGATATTGCAAATTGGTGTGTCTTACCATATTATTTTAATGTATTATCTTAAAGGGGTCATCAGATGCCCATTTTCCACAAGTTGATATGATTCTTTAGGGTCTTAAGGAAAAGTCTATAATATACTTTGGTTAAAAATTCTTGATGGTAGTGTAAAACAACACCTTTTTTACCTTGCCAAAAATCAGCTCTGCAAAAATCATCCTGTTCTGGTCGAGGTTGCTTTAAATGTTAATGAGCTCTGCTCGCCCCACCCCTCTCTACTCTCTGTGGAGTGACGAGCCTGTTTACTTTCACTGCATTTAGCCGCTAAACTTGCTAGTTAGCACGTTATTAGGAAAGGCAATCGCAAAGATTAAAAAAAAAAAAACCCTTATACTCACTTCTACTGTAAGTGAAGCTGGATCATGAATAATTCACGCGAACATAGACGGATATATGTAGATCGGGAGGCGCATTCCATTCACAAACAAATGTAATCCACTGCATCTTCAGCGGCTCAGAAGTTGGGAGCAAATGACGACCACTATGTTCATTATTGCATCCAGCAACACAACACCTCAATGGCTCAATCGGAGATATTCTTGTCTAACTTACATCCCTGCTCCGGCATTGAAACAATGGAGGTTGGACTGTTACATCTGATCTGAGGTAAGACGCCCATGTCAATCAACTATTGTAGGAGCGGCCTCTGTCAGTGTGACGCCACAATGACAGGCATCTGAGAATGGCTCAATTTGAAAAAGGGGATATTATTTTTACAGATAATTAAAAACCACTGCATGGATTTTTATCATAATAGGTTATTTATCATTTATCATTATTTTATCATTATAGGTTAATTATGAACACAGGTTTATAGTGTGAACAGTTTTACTGTTTACTGCATGTTGTTATTCTTCTTGTTATTTCTCTATAGCGGCTAATGAACCGGAAGCCTTGCTCATAGGCTTACTTCCGTGTTGAAGAATAAGGTGGATAGAGCATTACATTTTTAGCAACACTCCCTGGATATTTGAATTCTGAACTGCCGCAACATGTACCTGAAGCAACATAGCATAGCAATATGTGAAAAGCAGAAAAAAAACAAACAAAATTGCGAGATGTAAGCTTTGAATTCAATGCAATTCTGTGAAAGATAAGTCTGAATACTGAGACATAAACTTGCAATTGCAAGAAAAAGGCAGAGCTGTGAGATAAGAATAACCTTTTTTTTTTTTTTTATTCTGTGGCGGAAACAAGCTTCCATAGGTTACACTCCCTATACATTCTAGAGGAGATTATAGTGATTATAAAACCATCTCAAATGACCACACAGCTCTTATCACCGCTTCGCTTGCATTCAGGAGCACGTCTCAGGTTTCTCGCTATATTACAGACAATGTCAAAGCTCAACACACACTGTTGTTACCATTCACCCACCCTGCATTTCAGAGCAGGCTAAGAAAGAGCAACCTACAAGCTACTCCCTCATGTTCTTTGTAGCACAGAAAAAAACAGTCTATCAAAGTTTAATAGGATTCTGGGTTTCTCACCTACAGTATAACAAAACATAGCGAGCGCAGAAATTCCCAGATCAATCTGACCCGCTCACACTAGCAAACATCTCTGCATGTTGACTAGCAACGTACGCAACACAATGTATTCATAACTGTTCTCCACGCGCAGGTTGACATTTAAAATCAGGGCAAACAAGACACGAAAGTCATTGTTTTATTTCACGCTTGAAACAGGAATACATGTTTGTTCTGGAAGCAGTACAAGCTGCTCTATCAATAGCATTATGTTGATCACAACAAAACAATTTTGATTTGTTAAAAAAATAATAGTAATAACTTGCAACAGGAGTAAACAAGAGGGTCCAGTAGGTTTACAGAAATATGAATCTCATATTTTTGTTAAAGGATGAATTATTCAACATGCATTATTCAGCACAACCTATTACTGTTTGAGCTGTAAAGCATTTTTAGAGGTGGAACTACGGTTCTGGGCAAATTAACTTCTGGTTGTGTGCTACCAATGTAATTCCTGTGAGTGTAGTTATAAATATTACATAGGTTATTCAGCAATTTTATCACACTAGTCTCATGCCAACACGCATAATGTTGAAGTCTTGTGGCTATTACATTTAAAACTATGCATATTTTTTTCTTTTATGACCTGTCTTTATGTATGTCCTCTTGTGAAAAAGAAGCTCACTTCATCATACTGTACTTTTTTTAAAGCACTTGTTATGTAAAAAATATACTTTAGAAGAATACACTTAAGTGAGAGTTGAATTTAATGTTTTTGGATGCAATAAACAAATTATAATCACTACAATTTTACACATTAGCAACACATTAATGTGATTGAGTTTCTTTAAAGCATGATATAATATAATGACTTAAAATATACTTAATTTGACATTGTAATTAATTACTCACACTCAAGTCTTTCCAGACACGTAAGACCTTCATTCATCTTCTGAACATGTTCAAGGCCCAAAAAGGTAGTAAGGACATCGTTAAAATCGTTAAAACTTGAACACGGTAGTACCGTTGCTGTTTATGCAGGGTCAGAAAGCTCTCGGATTTCATTTTCCAAAGATGAACAAAGGTCTTACAGGTTTAGAACAACATGAGGGTGAGTAATAAATGACAGAATTTTAATTTTTGAGTGAACTAACCCTTTAAGTACACTTAAGTGGCATCTTATTTGATTGATATTATGTGCAAGTATAGTTTTTTGTAATATATAGGGTACAACGGGACTAAAGGCGCCCCGGGGTAAAAGGAGCCTTTGATATTACTTTCCTCTAAACCACTAGATGGCACAAAAACATGGTGTAGCACTTTCCAAAACTTTCGCTTTTCAAGATGCACGTGCAAATTTGTTTGATCCTTAACGCATTCGCGGGCAGCAGCTCGAAGCTGATTTTGTGCTTACTCAATCTAACATTTGATGTTTTTTAAAATGTTTAAGTAGCAAATGAGAATCGCTAAAATGACTACATATATTCTGAGACAAATGTCTTCTTGATTGATTTCCAGTCTTGTTTAAGATAATTAAAGCAACAGTTTTTAAATAACGAATATGTAAAAGTATGGTATTTGGGGTAAAGGCACAATAATTAACATGATAATTAATAGATGACTGACTTTTTCATTTGCTGTCATGACACGATTATATTCAGATGGTAATATCATATATTATTTTGGGTGTCCATCTCAGAGATGATCACCATGTTTAGAATGAAACCATCATATTTAAAATGACAATTTTAAACATATCATATAATAAAATATAATTTGTTGTTACTACTGTAAATCTATATTAAATTATTACTTCCTTCAATGCTTTTGTTTCTGTACTTTAAAATAGATTTTTATATTTACATTTTAATTACATTATATTTATTTAAAAAAATAGTTTTTAATTTTAAAAATAAGCAGAAAATAGTACAAACTTTGCAAAAGTGATTATTTTGAACGAGTATTTACTTAGACATTATTTTAAAAAACATTATTATAGCTAAAGTATTTATATCAATACTGTGTGCCCCATGCTGGTAAGCCTTTTACTCCATGTGTGGGGTAAAAGGCCCCTTTGCCACCTCATACATTTATAAAATTTTAAAATAAAATAAACGACATGATTTATTGTCACACAAAATCTGTTGCTCCATAAATGTTCAATACAAACATATATATTTTTTCTGCAATTATACATTTTAGGTGCAGCGAACAGCACATGTTTTCTTGTGCCTTTAGCCCCGTTGTGCCTATTCCTTATACTACAAGTGCATGTTCAATACAATTTTCACAGCACTGAAATGGGCACACCAATCAATGAAATGATTTTCTGTGCCAATCTGCATTATATACCATAAATTCTGTTGACAAAATTAACTTCTAATCCCAGAACACTGAAGTGGAACCAAATTTGTACCTATTTTTGTCATTCTATTTAAGAACAAACCCTAAATTATGAGATCCAAATTGTGTTGCTACAATGCACAATGATTAGCAAAAAAAAAAAAAATCCTAGAGAGTGTTTGACACTCACTTGGATTCTGGGAGCTTCTCGGTTTGAGTTTGGCATTGCACCTCTTTTGTAAGCTACTGGATGTACTATCGCTCCAACACAATACTTCTCCCACCCACAAAGGCAAACTAAAGAGCCTGAAAGTAGGGGCTGGTTGCCCTCCAGTATTTTTTTATCTTTTCATCTCGTCACAGTGTAGGATCAATTCTCAGCAGATGGACAGATGGCCAAAGCTCATTACACACCACATATCTGCATGAAATCTACAGCCCAGATTCTGTTCTATTCTCTGTAATTTCACACCTGTCTGAACCATCTCACATCCCTTTCATCATCCCACAATCACATCTCATGCACTACTATCAGTCCCACCCAAAACTACAGCTTGAGCAATTACAGAGAACCCCATACCTGTTTCTGTAAACGTGTCTGAAGTGCGATCAGAGCGTGCAATCGAATTACAGAACTTAATGTTACCGAGAAAATGCAACACTTCCTCTGAACAGCACTAGAGGAAAGAACTTTACAGTGTGACGTGACAATCACTTGACTAGTCCTTTAACAGTGAGGTTTAATCTTACCTTTCAGCGTGAGCTCAGTCTGGGCCTCAACAGATCCGTTGCCATTTTCTGCCACGCAGCTGTACACACCAGCGTCTTCCTCAGTGAGATTGAAGATCCGCAGACTGCCTCTGCCAAGCACTTCAAAGCGGCTCTTGCTGTGCAGAGAAGAGAAAAAGGCGATGTCAATACGTTCCCCGCAGAAAGTTAAATGCATACTTAGCCCAACACTAATTCAATAACTGCAGTACACATGTTCCTTCTTCCATGCACAAAATGGAATCTATATTGAAAAGGGCGCATCCTAACAGAAAAGGGCAGCCTCAACATTGTGGTGTTGTGGTTTAGTCGTTAAAGGTCAGGCTTGGTAATCAGAAGGTCTCTGGTTTGTTCCCTACCAGGGGCAAACAATGATTGTGGTCACCAAGGCACTTACTCCCAGGATGGATTGTCCAGGTAATAATTGTACTGTATGTTACTTTGGATAAAAGGGACTCGTCCCTAAGAGGGTAGTGATAGGAGTAAAATATTGTTAGCTTGCCTCAGAATGTCAAGGTAACTATTATATTAGCTATTTTTATTTATCCATGCATTTTTTCATCCCTGTTGCCAAAAATGCTGGCTGAATACAAAAGACATGTCCAAATGTATTTATTTACTCTTTTTCAACCCTGTTATTAAAAGTCTGAATACCAAAGACATCTCTGAGTTTATTTACATCTGAGTACAAAAGAAATGTCTGAATTTACTTATGTGCTAGTTTTCATCCCTGTTACAAACATCTAAATTTATTTACTATTTTTTCATCCATTATCAAAAGTTGTCTGAATACAAAATAAATGTATGAATTTACTTATTTCCTATTTTTCATTCCTGTTACAAAAAGCTGTCTGAATACAAAAGACGTGGCTGAATGTATTTACTATTATTTATTCCTGTTACCAAAAGTCGACTGAAAACAAAATAAATGTCTCAATCAGTTTATTTATTTGCTACTTTTCATCCCTGTTAACAAACGTTGTCTGAATACAAAAGAAATGTCTGAATTAATTTACAGTATTTATTTGCTATTTTTCCATCCATGTTAGCAAAAGATGTCTTAATACAAAAGACATGTCTAAATTTATTTAGTATTTTTTCATGCCTCTTAATAAAAAATAAATGTCTGAATTAATTAATTTATTTGCTATTTTCATCCCTGTTACCAAAAATTGTCTGAATACAAAATACATATATGTATTTACTTATTTATTTTCTATTTTTCTACCCTGTTACCAAAAGTTGCCTTGATACAAAATAATTTGTTTATAGTACTTATTTGCTATTTTTTATCATGTTTTATTCAGTTAGCAAAAGTTGTCTAAATACAAAAGAAATGTCTGAATCTGCTTATTTATTTGTTCTTTTCCATCCCTGTTACCCAAGGTTGGCTGAGTACAAAATAAATATCTGAATTCGTTTTTTTATTTATTTGCTTTTTTTTTTACCAAAAGTTGTTTGGATACAAAATTCATGGCTGAATGTATTTACTTTTTTCATTCCTGTTACCAAAAGTTGTCTGAATACAAATAAAATGTCTAAATTAATTTACTATTTTTCATTCCTGTTACCAAAAGTTGTCTGAGTACAAAATGCATGTCTAAATTTATCTATTTAGTGTTTTCATCCCTGTTACCAAATGTTGCCTGAATACAAAAGACATGTCTGAATACAATTTAAAGGCCAGTTTGCTTTATATTAATAAACATTAAATCAAGCAATATAAATATATACATTTTACAAAATGAAACAAAAACAGGTAACAGGGTTGCAAACAACAGGGTTGCAGGTTTAGAATAAATTAAACTATTGTTCAATGGGGCTAGTTTAAAACCAAATGCCCGTTTGTAGTAATTACTAAACTTTACAATAAAGAAAAACATTTGTTCTTACAGTAACCCTGCTAATAGGGTTGAATGACTGTGCTTTGTGAATGCAGTCAGCGCCACAATTTGGAAAGAAATTGAGAAAGTGATTTCTGAAGCAATTCATTTTTTTCTTTGCCCTATTGACAATCGAACGGGTGAATTTTCCACATAGGGAACATGCTGTGATGCTGGGCAAGGAATCAATAGCTTTAAAGAAGAAGAGAGTGGCCACAGTAAGAGGTAGAGGAGCAGGATGGTCTCCTGCACAGAGAACACAGGGATGCAGAGATTGCAGAATCTCCGCTCAACCTGATCTGTCAGCCATTGATTGGCATCAAACACCAGCACATTAATACCAGCAATTCTTACACTGACACATTACCTATTTTTATTTCTCTGCCTGTCTCTTAGTCTCAGCTGTGCAGTAACCTGAACCTGCTACATTCAAAATTGTGGGTTTTCTAAGACACAACAAGCATGTGCTCTCAGAGGGTCTTCATTATTTTATTTTTGTCTTTTTCTCACTTTTTTCTCCTATGCTTTTAAAAAAAACTTGACTTCTAAGCAACTGATTTAAACAGTAAAATCAACAGAGATGAGCAAACAACTGAGTACTATATAAGCACTATAAACTTAGCCAACAAATACCTAAATAAGAGCAAGACATTCCTACACCACTGCCAATACCAAAATCTGTAATCTGTAAAGTTGTTCAGCAAATGAAACAGTGCTCTGAAGTCCTGACAGGGCAGCCCGACAGTGTCCATTACACATGCCAGACCACAGGACTTGCATAAGAGCCAATAACTCAAAAGTCTTGTGCTCAAAGAGACTCCACCCTACCTCAACCATCACACATACCTCATCCCAAAGGAAAACCAGCAGGTCTCATAAAGGAAGTCTTTGTGCTTTTGGGCTAAAGAACACGCAATGAAACACGTAGGCCCACTGCGGAGCTTTTCCACCTAAGACACGTTTCAGTCTTTATGTTTTTCTTTCATGGACTATGACATTATTACTCATATGCTCTTTTAGGGGTATGATTGCTGAAGTTCCACACATCAGTGCCTCTCAGCTGCAACTGTCTAATGATCTCTGCATGCGCCTCTAGTCAAGTGCTTTCAAAACTGTGAGAGAGAAACAGGGTTGGTGACTTACTGACAAAATCACATTTGTCAGTGTGTAATTTCACTTGGTTAATTCTGAAAGATTCACCTAGACTCATTGGAACTGCAGCAGACTAATGATTAAAATAAATTTGAAATTAATAAATGGTAAAATATACATACTTTTCTTAGTTTAAAATATTCATTCATTCACTATTTTTCAACAAAAAAGGCATATACAGAAACAATTTTCCCTCCCACTCATTATTCAACAAGTGGTCATTTCCTCCTCCTTACAGGGTTATTTAAAATTCCTCAACTTGTGTAAGCTGGACACATCATATTCTTCATTCAGGACCATCAGCGCATTAGGAGTGTTGAGGGAGCAGTAATGCTTTCATTCTGTGATTGAAGTCACATCAAATAACCCAGAACTAATGTGCAAAAGCCTCATGACTGCAGGCAGGTTAGGGCTAACAGCTAGCGCTGCATATGCCATGATGTATATCCAGTGTGCAGCTCTGAGGCCAAACTACTGGCATCCGTCAACAGAAATCCAACACCAAACTACCGGTGGCTCTGACCCAACCTGCCTCAGAGCAGCCAGCCTGTGATTGATGCCGTCATAAGATACAAGTGAGCGAGATGAAAGGCTGCCTTGTCAACAGCTCAGAAGGTTCTGGCTTGGTCTCCACCCTTAACTGTTCAGCTCCATGGTTGTGACTCCAAACAGAGCATCTACTAATGCTGTGCCAAGAGTTGAATGAGGGTAGCGACACTATTCCATCTGATGCCACCAGCAAAAGTCGTGTGTTACCCCACTGGAAATTCTGATGTTTCTACCCTCATAAAGTCAAACAACGTCAGTGATATAATCTATATTTCATAACACGGGGAAAAAATGAAAATCCTGAAAAGAAAACCTTATTAAATAGATTGCTGGGCTACAAAACCAGTCTTAATTCGCTGGGGTTTATTGGTAGCAATAGCCAAAAATACATTGTATGGGTCAAAATTATTGATTTTTCTTTTATGCCAAAAATCATTAGGAAATGAAGTAAATAAAGACATTTTGTAAAATTCCTACTGTAAATATATATAAACTTAATTTTTGATTAGTAATATGCATTATTAAGAACTTCATTTGGACAACATCACACATTTATCAGTTTAAAATATCGGTTATTAGTCTACTTGGTAATAATCGGTATTGGCACCCTGAAAAACACACATTGGTTGTATATATACCGTACTGAAAAATAAATATACTAAAATGTATTTAAAATACTTTAAAAATGTATTTTATACTAAGCATACCAGAAATACATTTACATATTATGAACTTAATAAAAATAGCCTGCAATTGTACTTTTAGTATACTAAACTGGTATACTTAAAGTCTGCTAAACTGGAACAACTGATTTTGTACTTAATGCACTTTAATTAAGTGGAAGTAGTGTTGAAGTCCAACTAAAGACATACTTAAGTATATTTAATTGTGCTAAAGTAAAACTATTGCAAGTGTACTTCAGGGTCACTTTAAATATCTTGAATTTAAAGATAGATACTATTAAAAGATCATACAGTCCTCATCAATAGTGACATTAAAACACATATTAGGCTTAATATTAAGAAATGTGCATTGTGCACAAGTAGTACTCCAAATAAAATTTAATTACAATTTTTATATCAGTAAGTCTCGAGCAATATGAGTAAAAATGTGTTTATAGACTTTAACTGTACTTAGTATGAAATATGTATTTTAAATATATAACTTTTTTTACTAGGGTATACAAACACACATTTATTCTATAAAATATTTACATATTTATTATTTACATAATATTATTTATTTTATATTTATTATTTATTCCTGGTAGTGTGGCACCCCAGTATTACAAACAAAATAGATGCAGTTTATTTATATCAAAGTAAGGTAAAATCTGCTTCATTGCTTATTAATATTTGGAAAAAAAAAAAAAAAACTTTTAGCACAAAACCAGTCATATGGTGTGATCAATAAAGTCATGTGGTGAAAAAAAGAAAAAAGAAAAAAAAAAGCTCATGAATGTCAGTGCATTTTTAAAAATACCAGATAATTTTACCTTTTTTATTACCAATCAATCAAAGTAAGCTGTACTGTGATATATGTGAATGATTATTTATTGATTAAAAATGACACATATTTCATTGTCAATTTTTTTGTTTGTTCGTTTGTTTTTTAAGAAAATATGTTTTACTTGATGGTTAATGGCATATGATATTTTTAGAACTTTTTTTTTTTGTTATTGTTTTTTAAATTGTATTCATAAACCATCATGAATACAAAGAGAACATTTTTAGGAACTTGGCACATTAAAAAAAAGATTAAAAGTTTAATTATGGACATTCTTCTTTGTCATTGACTCTTTATCTGGTAAACTTCTCAAAATACCCAAAAGATACTCAATCCTATCTACAACCATCAAACTAGACAAGCTTAAAGAGCAGTTAAGACCAGTACACCAACTTCAGACAGGGTAACTGATCTAGACTGGTCTAGTGATCACCTGCATAACCAACCAAGGTCAACCTAGCAGATCATCTAGGTCAAGCTTTAACCCCGGAATAATCAGATTTTTATGCTGAACAATACTTACTTGTAAACTGAAAAACACCGCTGAATAATGAACATTTCGCAGAGCAGATGAATAACTGTAGAGCACAGTAATGTGCAGGTGGCTCTGAAATAGACTGAATATCCTCTCTGGACAGACCTGCATCCTGACTACACCACATGTTTATTGAGTTCAAAGAAGAAAAACATTCCAAGTCAAGAACCCTTATGAGCTAATGTCATATTATTTTCTAAATCCTGAATATTACGTTCTCGCAGCTGCGGTTTCTCCAGTGTGATGTATGCTGCTCTTTTATAGAACAAGGACTGAGCTTCAAATGAAATACCTCAGAAGAGGGAAAAACTGAGCATGAAATCAATACGAAGTTCCATCTATACAATGAGTCAGAGCGTTTGTTTTTCCCAGCTGGGATGAGATGGACCATCATCATACCTTCTTTATTTGTTTTGCAGGTGCCTCCAATGGTTAACCAATATTTTGATTAGCACATTACTACACATATGCCCAAAGCCACAGCCTGCGTAATATGCACACATTAGAGGTCTGAACGAACTGGAGGCTGGATTTAGTCCTGGATGTGTCATTAGCTTCTAAGTGCACAGAGAGGCCATTCCTAAAGGGACGGGACACAGAGGACCTCATAGAGGGAAATACAGTAGGAGAGGAAAAAATGGACAGAGAGGCAGAAATGGAGAGGCAGCCACAAAATTCATATGTTCCAGTGACAAAAACAGCTGGCACACATTTGGCTGAATGAATCCTGCTATAGTGCTGCGTGCTCTATTCAACAACAGTGATGTCCTGCCAACCAATAAAACTGACATCCAGTACAATGCATTCCAACCCTTCACTTTTCATTCCAGCAGTGTGCCCAGGTCATAAATGACGTAGTTTTAGCCTCCGAGGGCCCACCCACGGACCAATCATGGAACCTCTGATGCATGCTTCATGCAAAAATGGCAAGAGCTTTTGCAAAATGCCGAGCTCTGATCTTTGAGTCCGACATGTCCTCATCCAAATGCTCCCTTCACGCTCCTGCGTTTCCTATAAACTCTATACTTTTCTATAAAACAAGGTTACCCAAAAGTGGGGTTCAAAATCCCCTGGGAGTTTGCAAGTTGATGAAAAGCCAATGATCAAATCATAAAAATGTAAAAATAAATAAATTAAAAATAAAAACAATAAAAAAGACTTCCTAAAACCAATAACTATATATATATAGTTATATTATATATATAGGTATATAGTTTTTTTTTTACAGTGAATAATGTACACGTCCTCATAATTTTGAAAAAACGTTTTTAAATATATTTGTAAAGGTTTCTGTTTTCTTACTCCTCAAATATCATGAATTAGTTCAGAAATATCATAGAAAAAATCTTCATAAGCCCTCAGTAATTGCACAATATTACTTTAATTTGGTGGAAAAAAGTCCAATATTGCCAATATTTATAAAAAAATAATTAAAAAAACTTCAATGTAAATGCATATCCTCATAATTTGAAAAAATCTTTTTAAATATATTTTTAAAGGTTTCTTTTTCTTTCTCCTCAAAAATCATGAATTAATTCAGAAATATCAAACTAGGAAAAACCTTAAGTAGTCACAATATTACTTTGATTTGGTGGAAGAAAGTTTTGCCAATATTTATAACATTTTATTTTTTTTAATTGCTTCCCTGCTTATTTTATTTCTAAAATAAATAATATATATAAATAAATGAAATATTTTTTAACTTTAAATGTGAATGTACATAACCTCATCATTTAAAAAAAAAAAAATATATATATATATATATATATATATTTCTCCTCAAAAATCTTGAATTAATTTAGAAATGTCAAGCTAGAAAAAAACCTTCAGAAGCCCTCAGTAATTGCACAATATTACTTGAAAAATAATAAAACGTTTATAGCAAATATTTATAGCAATTTTTAATTGCTTCCCTGCTTATTTTATTTCTAAAATAAATAATATATAATACATATATATATATATATATATATATATAAATAAATAATATAAATTAGTATACTCAGAAGTTTTACAAAGAACTCTGCAAATTAGATAAAGTAAAATAAAGAAAATAAAGAGATTTTCTTAAAATACAACAAAAAAGTAAACAGCAAAGTGGTTGTTCACTTTATATCAATCAGACAACCATTTCCTTTTTCAGTTCATGGCCAAATTCAGCTGTAATGTGGACTAGATTTTATGCTGAAGGTTTAAGGTCTGGCAAAACAAGACTATAAATTATATTGCTTGTGATCCGAACAGTAATATCTTATTTTCGTTCTCAATTTCTCTTTTACGCACTGACTGGCTTTCCTCTCCTCCCACCCACCAGCTCTTTGTGCCAGTCTTCAGTATTTATCTGTTAGTGAATCCAGCCTGTTGTTACACTCCCCCTAAGAAGCCCGAGCATCTCCAAACCTGCTATTATATCTCTCAACTCTCTGCCCGCTGACTCATCATCGGCCTATCTGAAGAGGATCCCAGCCTGAGAGAGGGGCACGCAGCTACTGTCAGCGACTGAGAGCAGTTGGTGTAACTCCACGGTTAATAGAGCACTGTTTGGTTTTCAACATGAGAAAAACACTTTTCCCCTCATACACACATAAGGGAGCTCGAGAGACTCCTTCTGTTTGGACTGATGGACTGGACTGGTGTTGTTTCTCTATTCAGTAGGGAAAGAAACCCTGCATCTCTAAACAGTAAAAGATCAGGGTTGGAGAATAAACAGTACTGCTAATCACCAGGCCACAGCTTATGTAAATGAAGCTTGCCCTTGTGAAAAACAGTTGTGCTTAATTGCACTGAATTAGGCTTACCACGGTAGTCAGTGCTCGGACATACACTGATTACATTACTTACCCACCATCCCCACTGTTGTTTTGCTTTTATTAAAGAAATAACAATTATTTCGTTCAGGTGGACAGATTGTAAACTGAAAGCGTCTGCTCTATACTTTTATTAAAGAAATAATACACAGCTACTAATACTAATACACAGGAGTCGGACTTCATTTCTCAAGTGAATAGAGATTAAAGAGACATTTTAGTTTCAATTTAGTTTCAAAGCAAAATGCCTATTCAGCAATGTTTTTTGTAAAATGTGCTGTCTAATGTTGTTGTAATGTTGTAATCGCTAATGTTGTTGTGGCAAGTATATATATATATATATATATATATATGCTAAAATATGTTTTAAAATATAATGACCTAAATATATTTTCTGCCAAAAGTCATTTTTTGTATATGGTTGAAAATTCAAAATTCATTTTGCCCTCCATATATTTTAAATCCAAGAAAGTATATTTACATTTCACATTTGTACTATAACATGAGTGAATGTATAACACATTTGAAAAAAAAAGAAACATTAATCAATCATTATAAATCAAGTGTTGATCTCTGGCAAGTTATTCGATCTACACTTACATTTAAATTTAATATAGGCTTGGAAATGTATTTTGTTGCCCCTGAAATACATTTTTAAATATATTTTGGTACATAAAGGTAAAAAAAATTTTTTTTTCAGTTTCAAAAATATAGCTTATTTAACTTCATTGATTACAACATATGTTAAAAAAATAAAATAAAATGATTTTTTTTTGTCATATGGGTCTATTTGTTTTTGTGTGTGTGTGTTTTTCTTTGAAATAAAAAAAGAAATACAAACTAAGCATTCATTTTAAAGTAAGGGGAATTATTTATTTATTCCATTTATTTATGTTACTATACATATATGTTATATATATCTACCACAAACTAAGAATTCCACCCCACAAGTTATTAATTTTTTCCCTTGTTTGAATTAAATTGTGGCCATGAATTACAAATTTGTTCACTTGTTTTAGTAAATTGTGGCCAAGCTGTACTCATTTGTTCACTCTTTCTAATTAAGTCAGTACAACATGGCCACAATTTAATCAAACATGGGAACAAATTATGTTGTAGGAATGAATTATTAATTTGTGACCACAATATATATATATATATATATATATTTTTGTGTGTATGTTCGGGTTTTCATATGTCACCAGTCTTATTTTTCTTAACTAAAGTTCTCTGTTTAATATAAGTTTGTCATTATTTTATTGTTAATGGATTTTTCATTAAGAATATTAATGAACCCACTATTTTCAAGCATTTGTTATCTTATCTAATCGCTAATGTTGTTGTGACAAGTTTATTTAAATGTATTTATATTTATTAAAAACTGCACTTTGTAATAATCTCCAATTTAAAGTTTTAAAGTATATTTTAAATCATTATGTTTTAACAACCTGTTGTTGTGCTTTGAAATACACTTTTTGTGATGTGTTAATTAACAAAAGCATACAAAAGCACATCTAAAAATATTTAGTAAGTACAAATATTTTTAAATACATGAGATACAAGTTTTAACAGAAATGACATTCACGTATATTTTGGTTGACTATAAATTACATATATTTCCTATATTATTACTTTTTGCTAGAAGTGTATTTCTTTTTCACAAAGGCAGTTTGTGCTGGGTCATCAGCACCCTCCCTCTAGCCAAACATTACATGGCCAGACTCTATTAGCAACGGCATAAATTTGATATCAGGAGAGTGTGAGCTGAAAACAGCATTTAATCTTGTTAATACATATCCTGAACAAAAGGCTGCAGAAATTATAGGCCATTACCATTGATAAGCAACTCTGCCAATGGCCAGCCCGCAATAATTTCCCCCGACCTTTATAGATCAGGAGAGCGGCAGACAATGATCAGTCCCAAATTGGATTCTAAATGGGGTTCCACAGAGCCGAGCAAAAGGAGAACAAGGGGACAGGATGAATAGCTAGTCAGCTGATCAGTATTTCAGTAAGTTTTACTGAGCTGGCGTGGATGACAAACCCTCAGGGATAGTTGGACCAACTACACTATTCCAAAAGCCACCATAATGACCCTGTTTTTTTGAGGTGTTGTTCAGTACTAAGGTTGTTATTTGTAGTCTTTATGTTACATTCAGTTTATTTTATGTATACAAAGCCCAAATAGAAACACACCTTACATTATAAAATATTCATACATACAATATGAAGCGAATGCTTCTGTACTATAGAAATATTTGGAGATAGATACAGCACAGTATGATCAAAGGGACCGTGAACACGCTTTGTTCATATTTAAATTGTGTCTTAAGGTTTGGGGGATTGAAGTCACACTTCTTACAGACCCCAATATGAGGCAATCAACAGTCACTCTCACTGTACCCTTTCATCTGTCTTTTCTCTCTTGTTCTGCCTCTCTGACTCGTCCGTTTACCGTGGTTAATCCCCACTCTCAGAGGCGGTGAGGCTGCTGCACGCAAAGCGTGTTTTTTTATAAGTTCGGATACTGTATGTCAAGCAGGGGCTTGAATGCCTCGTTCTATCGCTGTCAGATAATACAAATATTCCCTATTGCTCTTTCATTTAACATTCCCAATTACTGACTGACAGTCCAAACCCCGTCTTCAGGAAATCTCACAGGAACTTTTTTAATTGTCTAGAACAAAACATCTTTTTTAGTTTGAGAGTGCATTCAGTGTTGAAATTACCTCAACCCTTGTTCCACAAGCAGGTCCTTTGATTAATGAAGTAATCTTGTGAAGATGGCAACTCTGGGGATGCTTACATTCAAGCCAGTGAATAGGGTAATTACTGTTATGACAAACTTACACTAAGGAAATTATTAGTGATGTTTACTAAGGCAAGCAATGCTATTACAATTCCTCATGCTAACGGTTAGGGATTTGAGCAAACCACTAAACAAAGTACATAACTTTGAGATGTAACTTGTTCTGCAATGATACCTCAAAATGAGCTTGTTCAGAAGAGGTGTGCTATTACTTTTCCAAGCAATCTGGTCAATAAAACGGGGGAAAAAAAATTGCATAGAGTTGCACTGAAGGAGGAACAACTTATATCTAGGGATATTAATATCAGAATCAGAATATCAGAAATGTTCTTTCCTTTTTTGTTTTGAAAAGTAATATATATATATATACACACACAGAGAAAGAGAGAGAGAGAAAGAAAGAGAGAATTATTATTATGATTATTATTATTATTATTATCATCATCATCATCATCAATATTTAAAACAATTGATTAAATTTTTTCAGCATTTATCTCAAATAAAAAGGTTTTGTAACATTATACACGCATATAAACTACTGTTACCATGGCAACATTAAAATAATTATTATTATTTACATTAATATAATTATTTATTATTTTATCATTATACTTAATTATTATATTAGTTATTAAAACAATATAATTATTTATATTAAGCATACATTTTGTTTAGGGATGAACGACATATTGGTACAATATCAGTCATTAGTCAATGTAAGAAATTACTTTTTTTTTTTTAATCGGTACATTTATAATCTTCCCTATATTCACATGATTACATGCAGATTGTCATTATCAAATGATCACTTTATTTTAATCTTAAACATTTTTAATAATTTAATAGTTCACCCAAAAATTAAAACTCCTAATTCCTAATATTGTTCCAAACCCTTTTTTTTTTTATCTTTGAGACACAAATAAATATGATTTACATGAGAAACCTGAGATTCTGTCACTTCACCAAAACAGTTTAATAACTCTCATTTATCAAGCAAGAAGATTTAATGTGCGTTGATCAGTGTTTTTACCAATAAGTGAATAAAACCGTAAGTGAAACCTGTTTTTCAAATAAAGCCATCATGAAACCTGTTACACTTACAACGTTTGTAAGAACTTGAACTTTGAACAGTCAAATATCTGGTGTAGGGATCAAAATGTCTCGGGTTTCAAAGTGTCTTAAGTTTGAAAATATCTTCACTGAAGATAAAAGAAATTATTATGGGTTTGGAATGATATGAGGATGAATAAATGATGACAGAATTTTCATTTTTGGGTCAGCTAACTCTTTAAAAACACTGTTAAATGTAATTTTAGAAAGTCTCATAAAAATGTATTAAAAATGTCTAAATTCGCCTGCAGCATTTAAAACAAGCTAAGTGGTATATTTTTCATTTATTTAGACAAAAAAAGAAAATAATTTATTGTAAATATATCCCTATTTTGTGTTATTTTTCCAGACTTTTCCAGGCCTGAATATCACAACATTTTCAGGTTTTCCATGGCTGCGAAAGCCCTGTCTGCACTTTTTTGTTAGTATGCAGTGTTGAGAACATCAGCTGATCTGATGGGTCAATCTCAGGGTCACACGTGCCCTTTGGACACCCAGCAGCTAATGAGAATGAAGCATGAAAAAGTGGCTTCCCAGGTCTAATCTGTGAACAGCCTGGCAGTGTTTCTCATGAGAGAGGTGTGAGAGAAATTGCGTATGAGTGTGTGTGGTGTAGACGCTTGCAGTCTTGACTGGCATTTACACCTCTCAGGCAGGCGCCATCACTCTAATTATTTACTCGGGCAGCTGGGACAGGGCTGCATGCCAGCAGAACAGCAGACGTACACAGAGAGTGATCCCTAAAAGTGGACACTGCTGCCACAGCAGGACTCTAAGCTCATGTTCGTCACATTGGCATCACACAGAGGAATCAATGACCTGTTAGTGGAAATCGCTGTCTGATTCAGGATGCAGAGCTTTGGATCTATTAATAGCAGAGTATCCAACCACCCCGGTGATCTGAGAGGACAAAAATACTGTTTGATGATGCATTCCCTACCTGTACTCGATGAGCTGGTCTTTGTGCATCCATGTGACGTAGGCTGTGGGATATCCCGTCACCACACAGGGAAGCAGCACACTCTCCCCAACAACTTTAGACACAGGCTGAGGCTCCAGGAGAAACTCCAGGGTCCTTTCTTCCTCTGATTCTGCACAAAAGAAAGAAGTGAATTCACAGTCAGTGTCTTTCCATGTCCTAATTATGTTAATTCTTTTTTAAGTAATATTTTTTTTAAAAAGTTTATAATTCTCGTTTTTCAGCAAAAATATCTAAACATCCTTAAAACAAGGTAAACATACAGTTGAAGTCAAAAGTTTACATACACCTTGCAGAATCTGATAAATGTTAAGTATTTTACCAAAATAAGAAGGATCATCTAAAACGCATGTTGTTTTTTATTTAGTACTGACCTGAAAAAGATATTCCACATAAAAGACGTTTACATATAGTCCACAAGAGAAAATACTAGTTGAATTTATAAAAATGACCCTGTTCAAAAGTTTACATACACATGATTCTTAATACTGTTTTTTTTCCTGACCTGAATGATCCACAGCTGTGTGGATCAGGTTTTTTTTTTTTTAGTTTCCAACAATAACTGTATGGTTTTGAGATCCATCTTTTCACACTGAGGACACCTGATGGACTCTTATACAACTATTACAGAACGTTCAAACGCTCACTGATGCTTCAAAAGGAAAAATAATGCATTAAGAGCCGTGGGGTGAAAACTTCTTGAATTTAAAGATCAGGGTAAATTTCACTTATTTTGTCCTCTAGGAAACATGTAAGTATATTCTGTAGCTTCTCAAGGGCAGTACTGAATCAAAAAAAAATAAGAAAGATGTACACATCTTCATTCTGTTCAAAAGTTTACACCCCCTAGCTCTTAATGCACCGCGTTTCCTTCTGAAGCATCAGTGAGCATTTGAACCTTCTGTAATAGTTGCATATGAGTCCCTCAGTTGTCCAAAAGATGCATCTCAAAATCATACAATCATTGCTGGAAAGGGTTCAAATACACAAAAATGCCACAAAACCAAAGAATTTGTGGGACTTGAAGAATTTTTCTGAATAACAGGAGGCAGTTTAACTGTTCAGGACAAACAAGGGATTCATGACCAACTATCACTAAACCAAAAAAACAAGCTGTGGATCATTCAGGTAACAGAACAGTATTAAGATTCAAGCATATGTAAACTCTTGAACACAGTCATTCAGCTCTTGTGGACTATATGTAAATGTCTTTTATGTGAAATAGCTTATTCAGGTCAGTACTAAATAAAAATTAACATGCATTTTGTGTCATCCCTCTTATTTTAGTAAAATAATTGACATTTTGCAGATTCTGCAAAGGTGTATGTAAACTTTTGACTTCAACTGTACATGAATGTACATGACCTGTACATGAAAAGCAAAACTGCATACAATATTGTGAGCTTTTTTAGAGAATGTATTTTGCTATTAAGTCTATTATTGCTATTTTTGTCCACTCAGAAATGTAAATTCTGTCATTTTTACTCATCCTCATGTCACTCTCAACCTGTATGACTTTCTTTCTTCCGCAAAACACAAAACAGACAACACAGTAGAAGTCAATGATCTCCAACGTTGTTTGGTTCACAGTGTTTGGTTACGCAGAGAAAAGAAACTCATACACGTTTGGAACCACATGAGAGTGAGTAAATTATGATAGAATTGTTATTATTGAGTGGACTGTCTCTTTAAATATGAATTTAACACAATTTAGTCTTGTGTTTTCCATGAAAAGTCGAGTAAGAAAGACTTACTTAGGTTTTTTTTTAAACCTAAATTTACTTAAACTCATCTTGTTTTTAAAGGATGTTTTAATATTTTCACTTGAAAGCAAGGCCAAATGCATAAAAAATATTTATACATTTTTGTTTGGATGGATCATCTCAAATATGAATTTTTACATATTTTTTTGTTTGTTTTGCTTCAAAAAAGGGGTAAGAAATGATCAGGATATATTCACTTAAGAGAAATGTTATTATACAGTTTACCAATTTTACTTCCCAAGTTAAAATATTAGAAATTATACTGGAAAACAAGAAAAATACTGATTAGGAAAATGAATCTGTACAACAAGAAAATAGAAATTCTCCATCAGTTACAGATTAAAAGTGAAGTGCATCATTTTTGTGCCACTAGTTGCAACAAACTCAATTAAAAATGTACTGAAACAGGTTTCCTAACACTTCCATTGGTCAAACAAACAGTTTGCCCCGTCCCAAACTGCTGCTATCAGTTGAGCCATGTTCACACAAAAAGCAATGTTTGGAAAAAAAATCTACAAATGTTTTACTTGCATTATTTATAGAATTTATTGTAACATTTACAGTATACACCTTTTAGGTTTATACTTTTGAAAAGCTTTCTCTTTAATACTCATTATTTATTTATCTATCTCAGTAAGGGGGAAATAAATTCAAAATGTATTTTTTTCTCTCTTTACATACTCCTGCATCATGTTGCTTCCTGCTCCATGTTTAGTGTGATAACCTCAGCAGGTGATGGTGCTTCAGGCCTGATTTATGTTCTTTAATGTCTCACTTTGTGCTCATGACTGCCTGGAAAAATAGATCTGCATGCTGAATATCTGCCACAAAGGAGCTCAGTCCTCTTTAACTTTAGCATACATTACACTGTTCTTTTTGATAACACCACATGTGGCCGTCCTGCTGCAGGAGACCTCCTTTATAACTCTCTCTCCCCTCAATTGTGCGAGTTTCAGGAAGGCGTGAAAAATTACATCAGAATCAATCTCCTGCATTTTTGTTGTCAGGAATCCAGGGGAATTGGCTTTTTCCTTATAAAGCCTTTTTAGGAGAAAAATAATGCTTTTTTGGACACACCTGTCTGAATTTATGTTTGTCATGAAAAAAAAAAACTTTTAAAGGTCATTCAGTAAAATCAGTCTAAATAAATTGCAGATAAACCTTTTTAATTGGTAAAAGTTAAAAAAAAAAAAAAAAAAACGTATGGTTTGAAATTACGATTCTAGGTATGGAATTTTAATATACACTGCCCTCCAAAAGTTTGGAAACACCCTAGAAAAGTGGGGTTTTGGCCAATATTGGTATGAATCCTTTTTAATTTGTGATAATTTTGCACTGATAAGGGACAACACAAACTATGAAAACATATTTTATTACATAAACAGTTTATACATAGAAGAAACTTTCCAAATTTTCCATTCATTAAAATATCTACCATTAGCAGCTATTACAGCTCTGCATAATCTGGGCCTAAATTCGTTGTATTCTAAACTTAATTGGCAATCAATTGTTGAAACTATTAAGGTGTGCTGACCCAAAAATCTTTTAAAAACCTGGGCCAAGTTTAAACCAGTAACCAGGCATCACAGCTGGCAAAGAGGCATGTCTGACTTTGACATGTATATATTGCCATTATTATGTAATCAAAATGAAAATTATTATTGCTGGTCTTCAGTGATAATGTCAAGTTACTTTAGTGGATTTGCACCAAAAAATGATAAGGATTTATGCTGATATCATCCAAAACCACACTTTGCCAGGGGTGTTTCCAAACTTTTGGAGGGCAGTGTATATGGAAGTATCAAATATTTACCAGGTAGTATCTGTATTTCCGCCTCTTCACTGGTTTTGGTGGGCCCAGCGTTCTCGATCACACAGCGATACAGGCCTGCATCTGCCTCTGTTGCATTACTGATGACGAGAGCACCACTGGGCAGCATGAAGACTCTCTGGTCGACCTCAACCGGCTCTTTGTTTTGTTCCCAGCGGATGAAAGACACCAGGTCTGGATTCACTTCACAGTTCAGCACGTGACTGTCACCCACCCGCACTGAAGCTGATTCTGGCTGACTGAGGTACCGCGGTATACCTTTAAACAGAGAGAAGGAGAGGAAGAAATTACAATAGAATAATTACAATAAATTCATTATTACATACTGGTTTGCAATGAAGTTTGATCTTCTTATTAGGAATTACATGCCTAGAAAGTGTTAAGTACTTATTGTGCAAATGGATATAGTGAGTATATGAAATGGCATTCACTTTAGGCTAGGCTTTTGAAATGTTGATATATCAACAACGCCTAAAGCTATTTACCTGTAGGCTACATTTAATTTGTCTGTGTGATCTACGTGCTTTAGAGGCGGATGAAGTTATTGCATTCTGATTAATTGAAGACAACTGTAATTATGTGCTCTGAAAAAAACATTAAGATCATGTGTATTACAAAAACAAATATGGTTGACTTTAAATAGTTAATTATTTTCTTTCCATGCTCAGAGATTCAATTCTGAGTTCAATAAGCAGCTCTTTAGAGGTAAAAATAAAACAAACATCTGGAACCCAAGGGCATGATTTACCTTCAAACCTCCGTAAATGAAACTGATGGTGCTGAAAAACCGACATGGCATACAAGTGTTTACACTTCCTGGAGTTCCCCTGGTGTCCCTCAAGCGGAGAACCTGCCAGGAACCTCGTCTGTAAGCAGGAAGTGGTGCTGACAGGCGACTAAGTCACAGATTTCTCTGCTCCTCAGCTCTGGCAAAGTGATAAAGTCCAGAGAAATGGCTCGACATTAAAGAAGTCCACTTCCAGAACAAAAATTTACAAATAATGTACTCACCCCTTGTCATCCAAGATGTTTATGTCTTTTTTTCTTCAGTCGTAAAGAAATTGTGTTTTTTTAGTTAAATGGACTGTTTGAAGCCACATTTAAACTGCATTTTGGAAGTTCAAAATCAGGGCACCATATCAATCCATTATATGGAGAAAAATCCTGAAATGTTTCCCTCAAAAAACAATTTCTTTATGGCTGAAGAAAGAAAGACATGAACATCTTGGATGACAAGGGGGTGAGTACATTATCTGTCAATTTTTGTTCTGGAAGTGGACTTCTCCTTTAAGTCTGGGTGTATTTTAACTATTTATGACTCAATTATTATCTTGCTGATAAACTGATAAACTCAGTTCAGTCTGAGTCATAACCCTGATTCAACAATTAATTTACGTTGTCGCTCAATATTTTCAACGAATCCCCTGCATGGAATTTTAATGTAATAAAATTATTTATATATATATATATATATATTTAATAAAATAAAATAAAGTTCTACCTATTGCAACAAATGTTTTAAACTACTTTGTTACAATGTTGGTTTGAATGGTGGATTGATTTGATGTATAAAAAGTTTGCCGTCAGTAGGATTTTTTTTTAATTTTTAACCAAGTCTCTTAAAACTGTATTCATTTAGTTAAAATGCAGTAAAAACAGTAATACATAAAATGTTTTTGTACAATGTTCTATTTTAATATATTTAAAAATGTAATTTAATCCTGTGATTCAAAGCTGAATTTTCAGCATCATTACTTGAGTCTTTCAGAGTCACATGATCCTTCAGAAATGCTGATTTGCACATTTTTTTATCAATGTTGAGAACAGTTGTGCTTATTTTGTGGAAACAAGTCTTTTTTTCAAGATACTTTATAGTAATATTTTCAATTATTTTAACTTTTGATTCATTTAAAAGAATCTTTGCTAAGTAGAAAAAAATAATGACCCCAAACATCTGAATGATAGTGTAAAGATAAATGGATGAAATACCTGTAATAACTGTAAATCTGTGTATAAAAACAGATGTATTTCATATTTCAGATTTCCCTTTTCCACAGCCGTCATCCCATGCTGGGCAAACTAATAGAAAAATCACTATGAGATTTAAAAAAAAATGCCTGAAAGTGATTGGCTTGCAGAGGCAGATGAAAAAATCATGCAAAGTCATGGACTGAATAAGACACTTTTGATAAAAACACTCCAGGAGGTGCTGATTTTATTTTTTAAGATGAAGAGGGTCCTGTATTTAAATCAAGTTCCTCGAGCCTTCCAAGTGATTTTAGCACTGAAGAAATGTAGTTCGGCTCATTGGAGCAGTAAGTTCATCACTTCCCATTATGATGAGCGAAGCGTTGAGCACTTTGCCTAATACAATTGACTCCACTTAATCACAGTTCCCTCTCATTCGATAGGGCAGCTGCTCATGTTTCTCTGCAGTATCTGCATTCTGCTTCATATGGAAATGAAAATCACAAATGAGATCTCTTTAATATCTACCTTGTGGAAAAAGCACACTTTAGCACAGAGTACTATTACGGAAATAATATACTTTAAAACACTGAATGTTTTTAAAAAGTAAATTGCTTTTTAAATTAAATGGAAATGTATTATACTTCAAATTTATTTAATGCGATTAGCTGAACCATAGAAGTTTTTTCTGAACCACTGAAGTATGACTTTAGTCTACCTTCATACATAATTTCATTTCTATTGAAACTTTTAAATCATGCATTTGAATAGACTTGAAATTACATACTTATAGTGTAAATCATAGGGAAAGAGCTGCTTTAGCATTTGGCACTGCTGCCAAAGCTCAAAACAGGCTTCTGTGGATCCCATGCAGGTGAGCATAAAGACTCATACATGAAAATGTCTTTGTGACAGACTATAGGAGAGAGGACTGATGGGGTTTCCTTTGTCTGGCATTAGTCCGTTACACACATGCCATGCTCTCACTCTCTCTTAATGTGAAAGAGCATGCAGTGAGAGATGCTATCAGCCGCTGGCTCTGAGTGAACAGAGAACACCATTCATTCATCTCCACAGGCTCTGCTTTATAACAGCAGACAGAAAGGTTTCACAGAGCATACTGTGGGCATTTAATCGCCTTATAAACTATATACAAAATCAGGTTTTTACAACTGAACAGCTTTTATACTCTTAAAGGAAACATTCTCTATGCATTTGTGTCCACTAAGTACCAGTACTTCTCAATCTTTAGAGATGAACAAAAAATAGACATAGTTTGTTACACGTCTGTATGGCTAGAGGACATACAGTATAAAATATTTACAATATATACATAAGGAATAATACATACATAATACATACATAATACAATAATAATACATGTTTTTTTTTTTTGCTAAATAAACCCTTAGAGGGAGATTGATACCATAATGCAAAGTGGCTGACAGTATCAGACTTACAGGCACATCTCAATAAATTAGAATGTCGTGGAAAAGTTAATTTATTTCAGTAATTCAACTCAAATTGTGAAACTCGTGTATTAAATAAATTCAATGCACACAGACTGAAGTAGGTTAAGTCTTTGGTTCTTTTAATTGTGATGATTTTGGCTCACATTTAACAAAAACCCAAAAATTCACTATCTCAACAAATTACAATACTTCATAATACAGTGGCCTTCAGCTCATCTGCATTTTTTGGTCTCTTGTTACTTATTTTCCTCTTGAAAATACCCAATAGATTCTCTATGGGGTTCAGGTCTGGTGAGTTTGCTGACCAGTCAAGCACACCAATACCATGGTCATTTAACCAACTTTTGGTGCTTTTGGCAGTGTGGGCAGGTGCCAAATCCTGCTGGAAAATGAAATCAGCATCTTTAAAAAGCTGGTCAGCAGAAGGAAGCATGAAGTGCTCTAAAATTTCTTGGTAAACGGGTGCAGTGACTTTGGTTTTCAAAAAACACAGTGGACCAACACCAGCAGATGACATTGCAGCCCAAATCATCACAGACTGTGGAAACTTTACATTGGACTTCAAGAAACTTGGGCTATGAGCTTCTCCACCCTTCCTCCAGACTCTAGGACCTTAGTTTCTAAATGAAATACAAAACTTGCTCTCATCTGAAAAAAGCCCAGGTAAGACGCCTCTGACGTTGTCTGTGGTTCAGGAGTGGCTTAACAAGAGGAATAGGACAACTGTAGTCAAATTCCTTTACACGTCTGTGTGTGGTGGCTCTTAATGCCTTGAGCCCTGCCTCAGTCCATTCCTTGTGAAGTTCACCCAAATTTTTGCTTGACAAGCCTCTCAAGGCTGCGGTTCTATCAGTTGGTTGTGCATCTTTTTCTTCCACACTTTTTCCTTCCATTCAACTTTCTGTTAACATGCTTGGATACAGCACTCTGTGAACAGCCAGCTTCCTAGGCAATGAATGTTTGTGGCTTACCCTCCTTGTGAAGGGTGTCAATGATTGTCTTCCGGACAACTATCAGATCAGCAGTCTTCCCCATGATTGTGTAGCCTAGTGAACCAAACTGAGAGACCATTTTGAAGGCTCAGGAAATCTTTGCAGGTGTTTTGAGCTGATTAAATGTATTAAATGTGAGCCAGAATCATCACAATTAAAAGAAGCAAAGACTTAAACTACTTCAGTCTGTGTGCATTGAATTTATTTAATACACAAGTTTCACAATTTGAGTTGAATCAGTGAAATAAATGAACGTTTCCACAACATTCTAATTTATTGAGATGCACCTGTAGTTTAGCAAATTAATAAATGCATTAATGCATTATTGTAAATTTAATATTGATTTAGGTTTAAATTACTTTATTATGCGAAAAAGCAGGCAGTGCAGACTTATAACGCATGAAATTATGTAAATATTGGTGTTAAAATACATTTTACTTCTGTTGTGTATTGATGCATGTAACAATTATTAAATAAAATAAATAAAAAAATTGAAAATAAATGTATATTAGCAATTAAACATATATTTTAATATTTTACACTACGTAAGCAGAAGTTTGGGGTAAGTACGATTGATCAGAAATGACAGCAAAGACTTTTAGATTGTTACAAAATATTTCTATTCCAAATAAATACATTAATTTTGAAATGTCTACTTATCAAACAATCCTTGAAAAATTCTGAAGGAATCTAAAAGATCATGTGACACTAAAGACTGGGGCTGTAGAATGGCTCTAAACTGCATTTTAAAATATATTAAAATAGAAAACTATTATTTTGCATTTTTATATTTTACAATATCACTGTTTTACTGTATTTCTGATCAAATAAATGCATGTATTTACCAGATGGTGCAGCATCAAACCAGCTCTAACCAGCATAAACCAACCTGGTCATGTAACATGGGGATTCATGCTGGTTTAAATTGGTCTTTTCAGCAGGGTCCGGTAATGTAAATAATCATAGTCTTGAGTACAGTTCAGGCAATGTGTTTTGGTGGCAGTGTGAGCCCTTCCTGCTGTTATATTCTTCCTCTGTTACATCCTTTCCAACCAGTTAGTCCAAGAGCAACATTTGTTGAGTGATTCATTACACTGGTGTAAATGCTACATGGGAACCAGTGAGTGCCATAAGCTTGGACCTCACAAAAACTACTCACAGACACACACTGAGGGTCTACCACACATGCACACACATCCCCTTCTGGTGGCCTGATCCAGACATCAATCTCAGTACACAAGAACATGCTACAAACTGGAGATTTGGATCAACAGAGCCATTAGAGTTTAATGGCCAGACTTCTGTGTGATTTAATTGGGGTGGACAGTGTGTTCAATAGTCAGATTGTCAGCTCTGCCACTGTTTGTCTACTGTTGTCCATGTCATCAATTTATGGAAGCTTATTTCTACCAAAGAACAAAAATATAAAAGGTTAATTGTATTTTTTTTTTTATTATTTTTTTTTTTTCAGAATTTTAAGTTATATCACACAATTCTCATTTTTTTCAATTGAGAATTTATATTGTGCTATTACGAGTTATTAATTACTCAGAATTCAAAGAAAAAGACGTAAACCTTTTCTTCAAATTTTGAGTTTAAACTTCGCAACTCCAAGACATTAATTGTGAGATGTAAACTCAGAATTCGGAGGAAAAAACTTAGAATTGTGAAATTCTAATTCGCAATTGTGAATTATAAACTTGTGATTCTGACTTTTGTATCTCGTAATTGCGAGTTATTAATTGTTAGATGTAAATAAAATCTTGGGGGAAATAAGTCTGAATTGCTAGATGTACATTTGCAATTGCAAGTTATATTTTCATGATTTTGACTTCTCAGAATTGCATCTTGTTTATATCTTGCAATTGCAAATTATTAAATGTGAGATTTAAACTCTGGAGAGAAAAGTATTGCAAGATGTAAACTTAGAATTCTGAAAAAAAATTAAGAATTGCAAGATGTAAACTTAGAATTCTGAGGGGAAAAGTAAGAATTGCGAGACGTAAATAGGATTCTGAGAAAAAAAGTAAAAATTACAAGATGTAAACTTAGAATTCTGAAGAAAAAAGTAAGAATTGAGAGATGTAAATTTAGGATTACGAGAAAAAGTAAAATTGCAAGATGTAAACTTAGAATTCTGAGGAGAAAAAAGTAAGACTTGAGAGATGTAAATGTAGGATTACGAGGAAAAAAGGAGGAAGTAAAACTGCAAGATGTAAACTTAGAATTCTGAAGAAAAAAGAATTGAGAGATATAAATTTAGTATTCTGAGAAAAAAGTAAGAATTGAAAGATGTAAACTTAGAACTCTGAGGAAAAACAGCAAAACTTGAGAGATGTAAACGTAGGATTAGGAGAAAAAAAAGTAAAAATTACAAAATGTAAACTCAGTGTAAACAATTCTGAGGAAAACAGTAAGAATTGTGAGATGTAAACTTAGAATTCTGAAACAAAAGTAAGAATTGTGAGTTTTATAACCAACAATTGTGAAATATTGAGAAAATTTGAGAAATATTGTGCAATTCTGAGAAAAAGTCAGAATTGTGATATAAATTTGCAATTGTGAGAAAAAATCTAAACTGCGAGATAAGAAGTTGCAATCATCTTTTTAAAATGTTCATTCTGTGGTGGAAATAAGCTTCAATACCAAATTGTAACTCTAACATGACCATTCCAGGTTAGCATTAAGACGCAGAAGAAAACACACACACAAGAAAACAGACAATCAACTGGCTGACGAGAATTTCCAACTAAAGAAGATTCCACACACTGGGAGTCATAGCGAGGGCAAAAACCCTGCAGAGAATAGTAGCAACCTCAAATCATGGGCCCCTAAGGCCCTCAGTGTACCATGAAGTGGGCCCCAACTTCCATTTACTTCTGTCAAACCGAGAAAAGAATTTGAGTGGGTATAAGATCTCTTCTACCCTGCTGGGCTGAAGCTCATTCACTGTTCATTCGACTCTGGATACTCTTCTTTACTGGGTCTTAGAGGCGGCAGGCAGCTCTTTAAAAAGCTCCAGAAATTTACAGGCTCACAGACAAACAGCTCCCTCCATTTTGCGACAGGGTTTTTAGGCCTGTAGAGAGCGAGTAGAGCTGGGCACGATTTACCGATGCTGTTAAAGCTGGATATGAGGAGATAAATCTGAGGGTTGGGAAGGTCTGGGATGAAAACAAAGAGACCAACCTCACAGCAGCATGCGCTCGAGCAGCAGTAAACAGAAAGGTTGTAGCTCTAACTCAAGCAAAGACCCCACCCCAGCGAGGGGAAATAAATAGCCTTACCTACCATAAACATATTATGTACATATTATTATCGGGAAATGCTGCCAACTGTGTGATATGATTGTCTCTCTGACTAACTACTGGTATCATCGACAAGATTAAGTTTAAAAATTAACTGTATTAAATTCAGAATGAGAATGAATAAATGAACGAATAATCAAATTTCTGTTTTCAAATTGTTTTATTTTTCCAATTTTTAAAGTCAGAATTTTAAAAAACGGAGGTGTTCTCATTAATCATCATTACATTTTATCTCTTTCCCCATCACTGAGACCATCAATCAATTACTCATAATTCAGCACAAATGCCAATGTTTACTGAGATTGGCCTACCACCTTTCCATCATCTTTTACTGAAAGATGAGATTTAAGTTGACCACCCTTCTTTTCCTCTCATGAAATATTCATCTCAAGGTTCGTGCAATCTTAACATGGCTTCTGTCCAAATTAGAAAGCTGTTTGAGCTCTAGTCATCTGTCTGGGAGTTCTATAAATATGCTGTCTAAGAAGGACCTAAAGGAGGAAACTGCTAGCCATAACATGACCCAGTTCAGGGAGGAGTCACACTGAGAATTGCATGTCACCTTTCCCAGCCTGTGAATTTTGCATGAGTCTTACAAGCAAAGATAAATATTTGATAGCGGCCTGCAAGAATTTCTATTATGGGTTTAAATGGACTCCACACAGCTGGTTCCAAAACTAACCAGACCTCCTCTGTGTTTGGTTAAATACTCAGAAATATTGAATGAAGGTCAGAGTATAGATTCTTTAGTCAGTGCAAGTTAAGATTTGAGTTAAATTCAGTCAACCTTTGTGGTAAAACATTGTGTAAATAGCACTGAGCACTGATAATAATGACTAAAAGGTTTAGACTAACCTTAAAAGTTAGTCATCTAATTTTTGTAATTTAATTTTTAAAATTAGGTTACATAAAAACAGAGAAAGTTGGAGCTGAATCTAGAAAACTTATTACCCCTTCGCAAAACTGCTAGTTGGTCAGACTAGTTCTTAATATGCTGTCTTAACATATATGTATCATACAGTTGAAGTCAAAAGTTTACGTACACCTTGCAGAATCTGTAAAAAGGTTTATTTTACCAAAATAAGAAGATCATACAGTGCATGTTATTTTTTTATTTAGTATAGACCTGAATAAGATATTTCAAATAAAAATGTTTACATATAGTCCACAAGAGAAAATATTGTAGTTGAATTTTATAAAATTGACCCTGTTCAAAAGTTTACCTATGCTTGATTCTTAATACTGTGTTGTTGCCTGAACGATCCACTGCTGTGTTTTTGCTGTTGTTGTTTAATTAGCGATAGTTGTTCATGAGTCCCTTGTTTGCCCTGAGCAGTTAAACTGTCCGCTGTTCTTTAGAAAAATCCTTTAGGTCCTACAAATTCTTGAGTTTTCCAACATTTTTGTGTATTCGACCCTTTCCAACAGTGACTGTATGATTTTTATTACAGAAGGTTCAAAAACGCAATGAATTAAGAGCTGGGGGGTGAAAACTTTTGAAGATCAGGGTAAATTTTATGTATTTTATCTTCTGGGAAACATGTAAGTATCTTCTATAGCTTCCGAAGGGCAGTACTAAATGAAGAAAATATGATATTTTGGCAAAATAAGAAAAATGTACACATTTTCATTCCGTTCAAAAGTTTACATCCCCGGTTAGTTGCATATGAGTCCCTCTGTTGTCCTCAAATAATTTGTGGGAAGGATTTTCCTGTAGAATAGCAGGCAGTTTAACTGCTCAATATTAAGAAAGTCATGTAAACTTTTGAACAGGGTCATTTTTATGAATTCAACTATAATTTATCTTATTCAGGTCAGTATTAAATGAAAAATAACATGCATTTTGTATGCTCCCTCTTTAGTTGGTAAAATAATTAACATTTTGCAGATTCTGCAAGGTGTATGTAAACTTTTGACCTCAACTGTTTATTTTGATATGTGACACACAATCATTCACTATATGTTTATTAAAAAACAGATCATATTAGTTTAAAGTGGTTAAGCTGATTTTGACCATCATAGCTGGTTTGTTGTTGGTCCACGATAGTTTACACGTTTCAAACCAGGATCACCAGCTAGTAAGCACAGCTGCTTGTTTAATCAAAATAGTGTGATGTCAGAATTGGTCAAAATTGGTTAGTGATTTAATTACATAATATGTGTGCTGTGTGTTTTAGATTGAAGCATGGCAATGTGTTTATTTGGTCCTTTGCTGGTTTATGCTGGTCGTTAGCTGGTCATGTTGCTGGTCAAGGACCAGCATAAATCAGCAAAGGACCAGCAGAAACCAGCTAAGGACCAGCTTAAACCAGTATCAAAACCTACCTAATCAACATCCCAGCATCAAAACCGACCTACCAGCATATGCTTGTTTTTTCAACAGGGAAATGATCAATTTTTCTTTTATGTCAAAAATTCTTAGGATATTAGGTAAAGATCAGGTTCCATGAAGATATTTGTAAATTTCCTACCATAAATATATCAAAACTTCTTGACTAGTAATATGCATTGCTAAGAACTTCATTTAGGCAACTTCAAAGGCGATTTCCTCATTATTTTGAATTTTTGCACCCTCAGATACCAAATTTTCAAATAGTTGTATCTCGGCAAAATATTGTTCTATCCTAACAAACCATACATCAATGGAAAGCTTATTTATTTAGCTTTCATAAGATGCATACATCTCATTTAAAAAGAAAACGACCCTTATGACTGGTTTTGTGGTCCAGGGTCACATTTGAAAATTAAGAAATACATCTTGTAAAGTTATTTTGTAGAAAAATCTCCAAATCATGCACCAGTTACTAATAAAGACTGTGAGAATATTGCTCATTATTTGATGTAGGTTTGCCACATGTTCATCTATTTCCTTTTAACTATTGAGCTCTTCATCTCTTCCAACTGTAGAGATAAATGTCAGCGTGCCCACAGGTTATATTTTGAGCCGGTTTCCCAGAAGCATCGAGCTGCTGACGGGCACACACATTAGTGAACGAACGGCGCTTTCCCATGAGGCTGCCTCATCAGAAGTCTAACACAATTAAACTTCTCTTCCCACTCTAATACATTAGCATTGCATCAGTGTGAGATATCGCAAGCATGCATTCACATCTGCTTCCACTGACTGAAACCAAACCCTCTGTGAGACAGCAGGTTCATAGAGAGGTCAAACTGCAAACAGTAAACGGCCTTCATTTATATACTAAGAAAAAGAAAATGCAGCAAACATACTTGTAAGTGTAAAACCCAGCAGCTTACAACATAAAAAAGCTGAAACAGAAAGACTGTAAAGATCACCAGTGTTATGAAGCGTTTTGGTCAGGTGATCTCGCTCAGAAAGCTGAGATGAAAAGAAACTTCAGTGGCAGGTTTGCATTAAATCCTCTGGTATCTTGTCAAATGTTCTGTTGATTTTGACTGTGATCAGAAAACCCAATACCACCAAACAGGATGAGATTTCATTTCACAGTGCTGTGGATGTAATTGGAAAAAGAAATGATTTTCAGTCATGGAGACTAGATGGCAGGACAGCAGCAGTGAGATGGCCATTGTAATCCAGTTCCTGTCCACAGCGGACACTGACAGAGAGACACAGAGCCAGCGGGGATTCACAGCTCAGTTGTAATGAAAACTCGGAAATATGGACTTGATAATGTTTAACATTCTGCAAAGTGCTATATGAGATACATAAAGCATGTTTCAGGAATTAATTATCTTCTAATCACTAAAAGTTTAAACAAAGACTGTTACCGTTTTTTAAAAAAGCGTTAGATTTAAGCTGTTCTTGCTTTCATGACTATCCTCTTTTTACACAATTTTAATGTATCTAAAATGTATCAGTAAGAGGTATCATAGTGAATTTGACCCGTTCGGGTAAAGGGGAGGGGCCTCTGTTTGATCTTGAATTTGCATACAGATGAGCTAATGAAAATGCACACCAGTCGTTTATGCCCTGAAGACATGTCTTGAATGCCAAGCGCACAGACAGGAAAACAGACTAATAATTATTGGTGTTGGAACCCTTTATTATTTATTGTGTACTGCAGCCGTATGAAGTGCTGCTACACTATGTGTGCTCTCAGAGGGGTTTAATTGCTCAGTGGTTGCTCTTTTAGAAGATTTAAAGATGTTTGCCTCAGATGTTTCTTGGAAATTTTTATGAGAAATAAAAATACACACAAATTGTTTACACACGGTTAGGGATATAAAGCTGATGCAGAAATCAGTTCACATAATTTGGGCTTTGAAAAATGTGATGTTTGAGTTCACACTGAAATTACTTTTGTTTGCTGTTTGAGACATTGAAAACTTGAGACAATCTTAATGCTGAATCTTCTTCTTAGGAGAAAAGTTTCATTACCATTTCATTACCACATCATTCACCCCATGTATATTTTTTAAATATATTATTATTCTATATATAAAATAATTAAAAAAGAATTTGATTTGTGGATTTTTGCACCTGCATAAATCCCCCATTTATTTTGAATCATTTGAGTTATATATTTTTTTTAAATTTAGCTTTATTTTATTTTATACTTTTTTTTATATTTCATTTTTTTTTTATTTCATATATTTAATTTAAACATTGCTGTTTTGTTAAAATAACTGAGATATAAAATAGTTGAAAAAGCAGAATTTGATTCATGAATTTTTGCAGTCATGTATTTTACATTTAGTTGTATTTTATATATTTTTAAAATTATTATTATTTTTCTATACGTAAAATTATATTAAAAAGGCAGAATCTGATTCATGGATTTTTGCACCTGCATGAGTCCCCATTAATTCTGAATCATTTGAGTTATTTTTAATTTTTTTAAATGTTATTTGATTTTATTTTATAAAAAAATATTTAATATATTTAATTTAAACTTTGCTGTCTTGGTAAAATAATTGAGATATAAAAGAGTTTTTATTGCAGTCTTTTATTTTATTTTATTTCATTTTGTTATTTAATTTAAGTTAATTTTATAAAAAATATTTTATATATTTAATTAAAAGATTGATATCTTTGTGAAATAATTGTCAAAAAGAGATTTTATTGCTGCCTTGAAAAAGCAGAATTTGATTCATGAATTTGATTTCATGAATTCATGAATTTTGAGTCATGAACCCACATGTATTTTACATTTTATTTTACTTTATTTTATATATACAGTTGCAATCAAAATTATTCAACCCCCCAGAGACGATAGTACTTTACAAATACAAGCTTTTGTGAAGATCCAGGACTTTATAAAAATTGCATCTCTAACAGATTACTGGTATATTAAAAGTGATAATGTCAATATATAATGTAATGTCTTTGAGTTTTTGATTTTTTTAATAATACAGGTATGTCATAATTATTCAACCCCTGTTCAACATTGCTGTTTTTTAGTCAGTTATTTTATGTTGGGGAACAAAATTGTCTTAAAACACAATTAAGCCTTTAGAAACTCTATTAAAAAAACAGAATAAGCTTGAGCTGTTACACATACATAAAGTTAGTCCAGTTAGCTGAAGTTGAGTAGCAAAATGGTAAAATCAACAGAGCTCTCACAAAAGCTATAGAGAAGAAATAGTTTTATTATATTATAAAGTCTAAGGCTGTATGAAGATTTCCAAGACATTTAAAAGTTGCTTTAGTTTAAAGTGTGTTGTACCAGAAAACCTGGTGGTGTTGAACAAAAAAGCACAATGTCATAAAATGTTTGATCAGAGCAACTGAGAAAAACCTGCAGTGTACAGCCAAATACTTGCAAGATGACCCAACAAAAGGAGGAAAAACATTTCAATGCAGAGTATAAGATGAACACAAGACAAGTATGGCGTTCATGTTGAGGCATCTTGCCGAATACCACTCTTGCCCAAGAAGAACAAAAAGACAGACTTGAACATCCTAAAATTTATCTGGATAGACCTGCGGAGTTCTGGAAGAATGATTTATGGAGTGATGTAACCAATCTGGAACGTTTTAAACCTGTGGATCAGCAGTATGTCTGGTGCAAAAAAGGCAAAACTTATTAGCAGAAGAACACCATCTCCACTGTCAAACATTGAGGTGGATCAGTCATGTTATGGGGTTGTTTTACTTTAGCAGGAAGTGGAAAACATGACTGTATGAAGGACATCCTGGATTCTTTGAAGTATCAGGCCATTTTGGCAAGAATTGTGATGCCTTTGATGCAAAGACTGAAGCTGATGATCAGTGGGCTTTCTTGCAGGACAGCCATCCCAAAGTATACATCCAAATCTACTTACGCTTGGTTCAGGGATCAGTCATAGAATGTTCTTGAGTGGCCTGTTCAGTCTCCAGATTTAATTCTCATTGAAAATATTTGGTTGAATTTGAAAAAAGCAGTGGCAATGTGAAAACCAAAGATTATCAGTGATCTGAAAGCTTTTTCAGGCGAGGAATGGACCAAGATTGGAGTAGAAAGGTGACAGAAGCTTCTAAACACTTCCAAACAGCGTTTATTGGTGGTTTTAAGGAATAAAAGATTCTGCACCAGATTTTACTTTTGGGGGTTGAATAATTTTGAACATGAATGTTTAGAGCCAATTTAATTTTCTTTCATTAGTCATCAACTTACGTTCTCAAAATTACTCAAATGTGTATGAATAAACTTTCTCTACTAGTGTACTGATGGCTTTGTTGAATTGTTTTCACAAAATTTTGTTCTCTGCAGCAAAATGTCTTGCAGGTCAAGGGGGTTGAATAATTTCGATTGCAACTGTATATATATACTGTATATATATATGTATTATTAATATATATTAATACAATTATATTAAATATAGTGTTTGTTATATTTATTTTATTTTATAAAAATATTTTATATATTTAATTTAAACAGATTTCATTGTTGCTTTGAAGCATAATTTTTGCATATACTGTTTAAGAATTTCCTGTATATTATATTATACTGTTTAAAAAAAGATATTTTATACATTATACATGCAGTTTTGGTAAAACAACTGAGAATTTTTTTTCTTCTTTTTGATTAAATTCCCTCATGTCACATCGTGTTGCTTCAAAAAAGCAGTGAGAGCCAAATTATCAACCTTTTTACATAAGAGCCAGAAACTCAACACTGACTGCATTAGGTTGAACACTATTAAGGTGACATTTTATTCAGATCAACTTGTTCCCTTATTCTCACATATATTGACCTTCACAAGAGGTCGTTGCCAGGGGATACGGCACCACCGCAGAGAGAGGCCGATCACGTTACAAAGCACAGATAAATGTGTTGTCAGGACCTTGTGTCTCTCCTCTTATCAGAGACGGAGAGAAGCGTACCTCTACAGGGCTGGACTGAGCACGCTCTGTAGTGCCAGCAGACCAAGACTGTGAAAAGACCTGCCAATCAAAGCCTCTCAGGGCCCAGCTTCCACACAAAGTCTGCCTGCACACATTAACCAATGAGGACAGAGCCGGGCCCTCATCACCTGCCTGATGCAGTCAGACCCCTGCAGACGTCCCACCAGCTAACCTGATTAATGCACTCAGCACTGACAGCTGCTGATAGATGCCACGATAAACAAAAGAAACACTGACCCACTGCTTTTTCTGTCTGTGTGGATCTCTGACTCTCTGAGGCCTCCAGAGCATCTGCAGATCTGCTCTTTGTCAGTCTGTCTGTACTCAGCTTTTGACAGGAAGCTCACAGTGAACAGGAAGTTGGAATGTGAGTAGAGATGAGGGTGGTTTTGATTCGTAGCCCACACTCAGAGGGGTACCAAAATTGAGTTTGCCATACTAGACAATGGACTGAATGAAGAAAATTAAACGGCTGTAAATACTGCAATTTTTACAGCCATGAACACCCATGATTTTTGCGGTATTTGCCTTATTTTTGTGAAATAAAATAAAATAAAAAGATTTTATTTCTGATTCTTTTCTTTATGTGAATGCATAAAATAAAATTTATGTATTATGTATTTTTTTTCAAACTCACACATAGTTTTTTTTAATAAAATAAAAGTAATATAATATAAAATAAAATAAAGATTTTATTTCAGATTTTACCTTTTACTATGTGAATGCGTGCAATCATAAAACCAAAATTCAATTTACCCCATGTATTTTTTTAAAATAAAATAAATAAAATAAAATAAATGTAATATGTGTTCTAGAAAAACAATTATATTTTTTATAAATAATAGTACATATTAAAAAACAAAACAATTAAATTTGAGTAAAATAAACTAATAAATAACTTTATTTAAAAAATCATTAAAAATAAATAAATGCACACATTTATCTATTTAATCTCATTAGTGTATGGTGTATTGAAAAACAAAAATATTATAAAGATTTTATTTTTTAATCATAAAAGCAAAATCCAATTTATCCCATGTAATTTAAAAGAAAATAAATAAAATATATTTAAAATAAAATCAAATAAAATTAACGTAATATGTGTCCTAGAAAAACAATTATAATTGTTTATAAATAATTGTGCAAATTTAAAAAATAATTAAATTAAATGAAAGTAAATTAATTAATAAATAGCTTTATTTAAAAATGATAATAAATAAATAAATAAATAAATGCACACGTTTACCTACTTAATCTCACTGGTATGGAAGCCCATTCCTTGTGTGTGATAAAATAAAATAAAATACAATACAATACATAATAATTAATCTCATTGATGTCATGAGTAAAATTAATATGTAATTAATATATTAAGAAAAAATTAATCAATAATATATAAGTTAAATTAAATCAAAAAGCAGAATATGATTTATGTTTTTTGTCCAATTATTTTTTAAATAAAATTAATTTTATTATAACATAAAATAAATAACCAATTTATTTCAGACTTTTTTATGTGAATGCATGAAAACATAAAAGCAAATACCAATTTATGTATATTTTTTAGTCATTAACTCCCATGTCATTTGTTAATAAAATTAAATTAAATTAAATTAATGTGTCCTAGAAAAACAATTATATTAAAAAATATATATAAAATTTATTTTTAAAAAGTAATAATTTAGAGATTAAATTAGAATTACCTATTTAATCTCGTTTGTGTATTAATAAATAAAAAATTAAATAAAATAAAATATTTAATCTCATTGATGTCTTAAGTAAAATTAAGATACAATTAATATATTAAAAATAATTAAGACATAAGATATAATTTGTGATGTTTGTGTAAAATCATGAAATCATTAAATAATTTTTTGGTCATGAACCTCGATGTATTCTGAAATGGGTGCTTTAAAGAAACAAACAAACAAATATATTTACACATTAAATCTGAGAAAAACATTTAAGGCTATGTGGATCTTTTTAATATGTCTCCTATAGACCATTTCACTAGATGTAAACAACACTGGTCCACAAGCACTTCCTGTTTTTTTTTTTTTATTTCACATATACAAATACATCTTAAAGGTGCTAATGTAACATTTTCATCCAGTCAAATGTTATGTTGGATGTATTTTTTTGTGATGTTTGTGTAAAGTTAAAAAAAAAAAGAAACAGGAAGTGTATCAGGACCAGTATATTTACATCTGACGAAATGGTCTATAGGAGTGTTGAGATCAGGAAGCAGATGGAACTGCTTTTATCATGCACATTTTCCCCCAAACACACACATATGGACACAGATATGAGAACATCCCTGCGCTGCACACATAATCTATCACACTTGAACATACAAACACATTGTGCAGTCTGCTTGCAACAGCTTTGTGTTAATATCACTACAGTCTCACATCTGGAAGTGAGTCAAACAGGATTTCTACTTTGAAGCTTTCCTGACGTTCTTGATGATGCCCTGAATTACACGTCACATCTGCTCTGTGTTTCAACCACACCAGAGATGTAGGAGGAACCATGTGTCTTGGTTGCTAAGAGTCAGGCCAAATTACAAGTTGGAGACACAGATTTCTTTTTCTTCAGTCCTGAGTTTTTAATTGCCATCCAATTACTAAAATTAGCACACTGAGTGCAGGTGTCTTTCTCTGATTGTGACTTGTTGGATGCATCTTTCTTAACGGCCTTCAACAAACTGGCACACAGAACTACAATCTGTCAGTTGTAATTGTGAGCTGCGGTCAATCGCGCTTATACGAGGTGACTACGCAGTGTGAATGGGCAAAGGCTGAGAAACAAGTCAGCAGGAGGAAAAAAAAAAAAAAAAGAAAAAAAGCTGGGCGTCACAGCCGACGGCCAGTGTGTGGTGGGCTGCTCTGCCCGTCCTCCAGACAGATCCACCCAGGCAGCGGAGAGAAAGGAGGGCAGGACGTGCAGCCAGAGGTGACAGACGCAGTGGTGTGATCGCCGGCAGCTGAGCCTCCCTCCAGCTCGCCTTTCTGTTCTTCACTTCGAGTAAGAATAATAAGCCTCTTTAGTCCGGACACCTGCAAAACTGAGGGTGCGAGACGAGTATGAAAGCCAAGAGCTGTGTGAAAGCTGCTCTTTCCTTTTCCCTTTGGGCAAATCACACAGTGCCACAGACAGCTTCATTCTGAATGCTATTATCACACGCATAATGATATATCTACTTTTAATTCATGAGTCAAAAAAGAAACGTTTGACACTGAGAATACCCTTAGGAAAGAAAAATCACAAATGAGATCTTTTTAATATCTCAGGGGTTTTTTCTAAATAGCACTGAGAACAATAGCAGACATCTGCTTCTTAGAATAAAAAAAAAAAAAGTTATCATGTTTTCTTAAAGGGTTACTCCACCCCAAAATGAAAATGTAGTCATTAGTCACTTACCTCCATGTCGTTCCAAACCCGTAAAAGCTTTGTTTGTCTTCGGAACACAATTTAAGATATTTTGAACAAAAACCGGGAGGATTTTGACTGTCCCATTGACTGCCAGGTAAATACCACTGTCAAGACCCAGAAAAGTAAGAAAGGCATCGTCAAAATAGTCCATCTGCCATCAGTGGTTCAATCTGAATTTTATGAAGCGACAAGAATACTTTTTGTATGCAAAGAAAATAAAACATTTTGAATAGTATTCCCTGTACGCAAACAGCGTACGCTGTTTTCTGTCAGCTGCGTGAAGCGGATACGTTTTCTCCGTTTATTTACGCTTTGATTCGATCGAAAACAGCGTATCCGCGAGACGCAGCTGACAGAGAACAGCGTACGCTGTTTGCGTACAGGGGATACAATTCAAAATGGTGCTACGGAGACGAATTGTTGAATAAAGTCGCTATTTTTGTTTCTTTGCGTACAAAATGTATTCTCGTAGCTTCGTAAAATTATGGTTGAACAACTGATGGCAGATGGACTATTTTGACGATGCCTTTCATACTTTTCCGGGTTGACAGTGGTATTTACCTGGCAGTCAATGGAACAGTTTCAAACCTCCCGGTTTTCATCCAAAATATCTTAAATTGTGTTCCGAAGATGAACAAAGCTTTTACGGGTTTGGAACGACATGGGGGTAAGTGATTAATGACCAAATTTTCATTTTGGGGTGGAGTAACCCTTTAACAGTTTTAAAATAGCAATGTTTGCAAATATAAAGTGAGAGATTTCAATATGAACTCAAAAATGTAAAAACGTTTAAATATTCTTTAGTTCTATTAAGCGTGTGACAGGATTGAGTAACCATTATAACATGATTATTTGGAGAATTAATCATTATATTCAGGAGTTTCTGATACCATGTGAAGACAAAAATTGTAGCCAGCCACATAAATATTTTATGGCTAGGGTTCATAACCTAATAAATATTCATAAGCCAAGATGATAAGGTTTATACAGATATGCATTTATTAAAATATGCTTATTTACATATTATGCATGCTTAATGTATTATTTTATTCATATTTAACATATTTATATTAAGATTTTAACTTATTTGATCAAGAATATTGTCAAAAAATCTAAATAGCATTGACATATAAATTAATTACTATAATTACATTTATAATGTAAATAATGACACATATATGATTAAATAATATATAATTCATGCAAATAGTTCTTTCACAAATGAATCAATGCTGCATATTTGCAGATTTTACACAGATGAAAAAAAGTCTATCCTGGAACACTGATCCTACTGTATATGTCAAAAATGTTCTCTGTTGTTTCTATTTTTGTTTATCCTAAGGAATTTTAGGGAGAAAAACAACTGAGACACAACTAATAATTAATTGTTAAATATCTGAGAACTCTATTAACAGGATATTTATGACTTTCTTTCATCAATGGTACATAAAAAAAGATATTTTGAGAAATGTCAAAAGCTTTTTTTTCTCTCTCAGTAATGGAAGTCAACTGTAGCCAAAACTGTTTGGTTAACAATATTCTTCTAAATATATTCTCTTGTGTTTCTACAGAAAAACTAAATTTATTTTGTTTTATTTAATATAATTTTTATTGTATTTTATGACAATAAATAAATAAATACAATATCTGATTCTGCTTTAATGATTTTACACAAAGATATAGAAAAAAACCCACTAACTATATATATAATATTAGGGCTGTCCTCGATTAAAGCTTTTTTTTATTGACCAGTAGTCGTTCATTTTAAGCACTAGTCGGCTATTAGTCACACATTTATTAATAAACAATATAAATCATAATGATAAGCCTTTAATTGCTTACATATCCTAAAAAGTGCTCAAGCGCATGCAAAAAAAGCTTGCCACAACGCACAGGCAGATATAATAATTATGAATGTGTCAGGGAAAAACAGCAAGGAGACTGCATTAATATGATGAGCCTGTATGCATGTTTCATATATTTATTTTATATTAAAATTGGTTCATTTTAAAGTAGACATTTCACTCCCTATAGATATATTTTTCATGTCCGTAAGGCAAGTATACATGGAGTTTCCAAGTTCACCGAGACCGTGATGGCAGAAAGCGCATCCTGTTTACTTTCTTTATTTTACAAAAGCGCAACGTTTTGTTGTTATTGTGAGTGCACACAAATAAACATAGAGTCTTTACAGATTAAAAAGATGTATTACTTTTATTTGTATGACCAAACACGACCAAAGTATTTTAAGAGCAAGTGACTGCACCGGCGCCACCATCTGTCATGCAGTGAGCATGCTACTATTCAGCTTCCACACTCTGCATAGACACTTCAATAGCGCACTTTTTAACATTAGATTGAGTGCATATGTAAAGTTGCTACTACTTAGATATTTCAGATAAAAAGCCATATTTGAGGTCGATGAATGATAGGTGAGCGTTTGGATGTCCTGCCCGATGTACTATATTACCACATAGACCAGCCGTTTACGATATATCCGTCTTGGACTGTGTAACTTCCTGTGGATTTGGTGCGACTAAGTGACTAATAACATTTTGGTCGACCAAGACTCTTCTCGTCGACTAACAGTTAGTTATTTTACTTGATTTTATGTTATTGCGAACCATCCCTTTAAGAAAAAACAATAAAAAAATAAAAAAAACTTTGGTCATGGTGTTGTTTTAATTAAAAATATTCATCTGGTGTTATAGAGAGCCCACATATATAAGACAGCCAGCATGGTTCATTTCAGAGTGTCAGACAGCTTGTGACTGACACTAGCTAGTGATAAAGCCCCTCTCTAGCTCCAATGGTGTTGGCTCGGCTGACACGTCTGAAACATGCCCCTCTAGTGTTGTTGTTTCATATCTGACCAGTCTGAACAGGTTTCTGCTGTGAGGTGTGAAGCTGCCTGGCACAAACAGAGCTGCAGCTGCAGGGGCCCCTCAGACCACAGCACTTCATGACCGTGAAAACAAACCAGCAGAGAAAACCCAGGAATGTCATCTCACACCTCTCCTATACAGTCTCAGCCTGCATACTGTATAAACAACAGTGCTGGGAAGTAAATGGCTAAAAGCAGTCGAACCATTGCTTCTGACTCAACAACACCTTCATTAGTGTGAGAATAATTAGTGTTTTAAAATATCATCGCTTTTTGTAGTAACAAGCAACCATTCACTGCCATTATAAAGCTTAGAAGAGCCAGGACATTTTTTTAATATAATTCTAATTGAAAAAAGAAAGACATATACACCTAGGATGGCTTGAGGGTGAGTAAATCATGGGGTAAGTTTCATTTTTGGGAGAAATATCCCTTTAAGTGGCCTTTTGCATTGCCTGCAAGTACAGGTTTTTTAAAAAAAATATATCCGTTTAAGATTTAAAGTACACTACAAGTGTATATTTAATACAGTTAAGCTTGTTTTTCACAAGGCACAGCAACACTAGCGCAACCAATGGCATGAATTTGGGGCGGGGCTATCTGTGCAACCAATAGAAAATGTGCATTGTGTTTAGGAAACCTGTTTGAAAACAGTCTACTTTAGCAGTTCAGTTTTGTGATGCTAGTGGCACTGAAATTATTCACTTTACCTTTGAGTAACTTATAGCTTGGCTGCTTTGAAACAGCACTGCAACACACACTCTGCTCTTGACCTGGGTTCACTGTCTAATCCCGGACACACTTCACTCGCTACATACTGACAGAAGTTAGTTAGCAGGCAGAGAAATTCCTCAAGGCTCCCCAGAGCCCTTGTGCCGGGGTTCAGGGCAGCCTGGTGAAACAATGACCTTAAACTTATACACTTTAAACCCCTCATTCCCATCATTCTGCTGTAGTCGTTCAACGAGCTGTTCCAAGCGGGCCCCGGCAAGCACGTCCAACTCGGAAACCGGATTTATTTCATTCAGAGAGTGAGAACCGGCTGTCTGCTTTACTTCTACAAGCATTCACTCCCCTGCTGCTCTCGAGAGAAAGACGAGAATCCTGTAACGTGGCAACAGCGACTGCCTCCCCATCTTTTATTAGTTTTGAGTGACACTTTGAAAATGCGGCCAGGATCGAGACAAAGCGGTGACACAAATACAAATGAGCCTCCTGCTAAAGGCTACTAAACAGAATAAACAACCCCGGGTTCAAATTGTTTTGACTTCACTGATGGCAGAGACAAATCAATAACGCTACAGTGAGAATTTGGAAACTAAAAAACAGATATAAGCCAAATACTCTAATAATGAGGGGTTTAAAATGGAAGCGCATTCAGTCAGAAGGAAAAGTGCTATGCATGGAAGCAAACTGAGAATCTGCTGGTTGCAGACAGATGGCATTCTGGGGCTGAAGGGTTGACCATGGTGCCTGGATCTGCTCTGACAAGAGTGCTAAGCAAGAGCTTACCACCTACAGACTCAAGTCTCACAGAAACTGACTGACATGGCTGAAGTTTAGACGGCGCTGAACATTAAATGAAGAATGTAACTAACTGTCCGTCTATCTATAACATGATCCACCTACAAAAGAGTGATACTGAGTCCGTGAAAAGCATATTAAATAATAGTGTAAAAATGCTAAAATATATGTATAAAAAATCTTTGTAATCATAAGATTAATAGCTAATTGTTATACAGTGTCACTGTCAACATAGTAGAAGCAAATTTTTCCCATATACTCAGTGTCCATGGCATAAATAAGTGAAAGACCCTGACCTAGACCTTGCTAACATCTTAGCAACCACCACAACAGAGTGCAACAATCGGGTTCCATAAGTAAAACCACCATTCATTTTCTCCATAGGAGAAATTGATTTTTAACAATAACTTACAAACCTCATAAGACCTACTGTGAATTCCAAGGTTGTTAATCGATGGTATATGCTTTAGCTGAAGCCTTCACACCATTTCAACTTAGAGAAGCTGCAGAGAAGCGTAATCATTCTTACTAAACTGCGAAATACTTACATATTTAGATATTTATCTAAATGTTGAAATGAACTTAAATTATATTGTTTCTATACAGTTGATGTCAAAAGTTTACATACACCTTGCAGAATCTGCTAAAATGTTAATTATTTTACTTAAGAGGGATCATACAAAATGCATGTTATTTTTTATTTTGTACTGACCTGAATAAGATATTTCACATAAAAGACGTTTATAGATCTTTTGAATTTAAAGATCAGGGTAAATTTAACTTATTTTGTCTTCTGAGAAACATGTAAGTATCTTCTGTAGCTTCTGAGGGGCAGTACTAAATAAGTAAATAAAAAAAAAAAAAAATATTTAGGCAAAATAAAGAAAATGTACACATGCTTATTCCGTTCAAAAGTTTATACCCCTAGATACAGTCATTGTTGGAAAGGGTTCAAATACACAGAAAAGCTGAAAAGCCAAAGAATTTGTGGGACCTGAAGGATTTTTCTGAAGAACAGCAGGCAGTTTAACTGTTCAGGACAAACAAAGGAATCATGAACAACTATCACTAAACAAAAAAAAAAAAAACTGCTGTGGATTATTCAGGTAACAACACAGTATTAAGAATCAAGTGTATTCAAACTTCTAAACGGGATAATTTTTCTAAATTCAACTCTTATTTTCTCTTGTGGAATATATGTAAATGTCTTTTATGTGAAATATCTTATTCAGGTCAGTACATTTTGCAGATTCTGCAAGGTGTATGCAAACTTTTGACCTCAACTCAGATATAATAAGCGTCTTTAAATTAACAGTTTTCTATTTCTCCATCATTTTTAATTCAGTTATGTTATCCACAATGCTTTATGGGACTGAAATCTTTCCCCTTACTAAAATCATGAAGTACAGTTTTGTGCCCTCAAAAAAGTTTGAAATGTCTTGATTCACTTTACACAGCTTAAATGAAGACTTTTTAAATTAATGGTAAAAAAAAAATTCGGGCACCAACATGGCTGAAAAAATGGGTGGGCACTAATGCACTCTATAATCTAGCAGCAACCTAGAAACTCTATTAACACCCTAGCAATGACCCAGAATGCCCTCACAACCACTTAGAAATGCTTCTTCAGTGATTTACAGTGCATCCTATTGCCATGTCAGACAGACCTCCAGGGTCCAAAGAGCATAAGCATGCTTCATTTAGCACCTTACTTGAATATTTATTCTAGCCAAGACCACAAAAAAAAAAAAAAATCATTATTTTACGTTGATGACAAAATAAATCACTGTTTGCTTCATGAGGACTGTCACTGTTATTCAACGTTCTTAACAAATGCATCGATTCTTACGAAAATCCAAACAGATACAGTTCAAAGGTCTGTCAATCTGATGAAGGACAGCCATGCATGATGTTGCTTGTGTCCGTCTCAATCAGAGTTGTATTGAAGAGCAGATTTCCCCTGGGGTTGAAGCTTGAGAGAAGCGATCAGGATTTGTAAGCGCCAATTTTTAGATGAGAGGCTTTTGGCATAATGACACTTCAGTGCAGAGTTGAAAGAGCCAAAGAGTCCTGCTCTAGTAAAGACGTGCTGTCTACCATCCAATCTCACTCTCCGCAGCACTGCACAATGAATCTCAATGTGTTGTGGGAGTACAAACGATGAACCATGAGCCTCTAGATTTGCTTTGTTATGCAGATTCACTCAGTTTATTGTTGAATACTTATCTATTAGAAGCCTTGACTAAGTGGTAAGTGATGAAGAGCGCGATAAAGTTTACCTGCAAACGCTACATACAGGATTTGGATTCTCTGAGGATTTTCACAGTGAACTAATCTAAAATCATGAATAATGCGAAGCACTGGGTCTCTAAATGTGTCTGTTAAATCAGCGCAACTTGGAAAAAACATATAAGCATTAAGGATATAAAAGAGAGCAACAGTTTGTCAGGGATGATGAATGATTCATAGGGAGATTTCCTGCCGTCTGTCCTCTCAATCTGAGATAAATACCATTACCTGACAATCTGTTCCATGAACACAGGCTTCTGCGTCAACAGCACCACACGCATACATCATGATACTCTTGTGAACATGTGACGAAGAATGACACAGAAGAGAAGAATTAGTTAAATAAAGTTGATATTTTTGGTTCTTTGTGCACAAAAAAGTATTCTTATAGCTTCTTAAAATTAAAGCTGAACCACTGATGTCAAATGGACTATTTTAATGATGTCCTTACTACCTTTCTTGGCCTTGAATGTGTTAGTTGCATTGCTGTCTATGCAAGGTTAGAAAGCTTTTTGGATTTCATCAAAATTTGTTAATTTGTGTTCTGAAGATGAACGAAGGTCTTGCGTGTTTGGAATGTCATGACAGTGAGTAATTAATGACAGAATTTTCATTTTTAGTGAACTATTCCTTTAAGGAAATCCAGATTAATCAGATTGCCTTTGGCTTTAACTGATTCCGATTAGACATTTCTTCATAGGGGTTTTCCAACCCTGTTCCTTGAGGAAAACCCAAAGTACACATTTTGGATGTCTCCCGTATGTGACACTTGATTGATAATTTTCTTTGAAATAACAAAATTCATTGCATGCTTTTATAAAAATCAAAGCAGCGCTCTACACTTGCTTTCCTGTTTAGGAGCACTTGTATCAGATAAAAAAAATCTGATAAAAAACTAGCCTTCCCATTACGAGGTGATATTTGACTCCCTAAAGTGATTTACAGGGTACCACAGAGGTGGCAGAGAAAAACACAAAAGTGGCTTGTAGGTGTATTTTCAGATGTATAATGAGGCTCAGAGGTGGCATGAATGCAATCAAATGTATAAATTCATGTTGAGATTAATGTTTTAAATATAACATTTTGAATACAGAAATATTAAATGATTTAAACAACTGAAAAGATACTTTAAAAACTAAACTAAATCTGCCAGTAGGTGGCAGCAAGTCACTGATTAAATTACTGAATCATGTCATTTATTTGATTTGTTCGAACGGCTGATTCATTCAGGAATACAGCATGTGACTGACTTTATGAATGGGAAATTGAATCATTGACTCACTAGATTCCTTTAAAAACACACATGCATTCATAAATGAAACACCGCTGTGTCTGAATGGAGACTACAGTTGTGACTACTTTTAATGACAAAACAGAGCAAAATCAGGCAATAGTGTTATAGTCAGACAATGTAAGTCACTTAATATTAATTTCTTGTTTATATAACTGTTGTATTAAATCAGTGCTGTCATTCATCTTCGCGATCTAATAAAGTTCCATTATAATCAACAAAGCTCTCTACACTGCACAATGAATCTCTTATTTACACTCTCTACACTTTGTTTATGAAAGGATTCGTGAGATATGTCTGTGATACATTACTCAACGTTGCAAAAACATATAGAAACCTTTGAAGCTCCCCTCAGCATAAACACAAATATGCTGAATGGTTCAGTCATAGGGTTGTGCCGATAGACGATACTATCGTCTATCGACAATAGTCAGCCATATGGACGATAGCTAATAAAAATGACGATAATACGGCTTATTTTGTAGTTGTTGTTTTTTTTTTTTTTAATTATTATTAGGCAATTATTATTATCAAAGTACAATTCCTTGGCCCTTGCATAGTTTCACACTGTCATCGTCGCGTAACCTTCACCCACCAGACACCAGAGGAATATATTAAAAAAAATCATACATAAATTTATCAGTGTTAGGCTAATATACAAAATTATGTAATAATATATAATTTTTGTTATTGTATAGTTATGTTATTTTTGTTGTTGTTTACACTTTATGCAACTAAAACAAAACGAAAATAATGCAGTTTTGCCGTTTTTTTTTTAACATGGTTAAAATAACAGCTGTACAATGTCTCTTTATAACAACCAGGCTTGACATAATTTGTGAAAGAAGGAAATTTAGTTTTAAAGTCGCTTGTAATACGTTTTTCAAAGAGGAGTGATTCTCTTTTAAAAATCGTCATATGCATTCCTTGCAAGCCGCAAATGTATGATGCGTATTCAGAATAAATGCACAATAATCAGTCGGCTATGAAAATGAAAAGAAGGTTTATTTCAAACTCTAACTTGTTTAACATATTTAACATAAAAGAGTGTTTATCTTGTCGCTAATAGCCAAACACGTTTCAATAAACAAAAAGCAAAAAAAAAAAAAAAATTAAATAACCAAGAACTAAAATAATGCAATCTTAGTTACATTGCTTACAGATTTAAAACAATATGACTGTTTACGATGCAAGAGTAATGCTTCCGTCTACAGATTTTTTGCCAAAAAAACAAACTGGTTAACTTTTTCTGGTCTGAGTAGGCTGCGAAGTGGAGTGATTATGTTGCCGGCTGCGCTAAACACGCGCTCTGAAGGGGTGCTAGTTGCGGTAACACACAAGTATTTTTTTGCCAGGTTTGCCATTAAAGGAAAAGCTCCGATGATTGATGGCTGACTTCGATCTTTGCTAATCGTGCCTTCTCTTGGCGCTAGTTTAGCAGCCTCAGCAGGGTGGTGGCCACGCAAATGTACATACATGTTTTGTGGTTTGTGATTCTTTTACCGGCACAACCTTCGAGCAAAGTCTGCAAACTGCCTGCGTGACATCAGCGGGCTCACCTTTTTCATCTGGTGTAAACCCGAAATATTGCCAAATAGGCGATGTGGCATTTTTCTTTCCCACCAACTCAGTCCTCCTTGTCAGAATGATAGACGGTCCTCATTTCCCATGTGTCATTCCGCGTGATAATTAATAATTACGTTAATATTTAAATAAAAGTGTAAATTAAAAAAAAAAGTAGACTAATAAGTAAATAAATGATCTTATAAATAAGCAAACAAATACATAAATAATCAAAATCGATCTTACAGGCTGACGATAGGACGATATGACAATGGGCATTATTGCGCAACCCTATTTAGTCGCACATGGTGCTCCTAAATATTTCTTTATAGTCGCACGCAGTAGTTTTTTTCGCAAATGCGACTAAAATGGTCGCCCTGTAGAGTCCTGCAAAGTCACAACAAGCAAAGCTTTTGCAGGCAAATTCATCTTGACTCTATTTGAAATTAAACTGTCATTCAGCTTCTCTAAGTAGATAGTTTATACTTTATATTCTTCCTACAATCTTACATTTAGAGTGCCTTTGGTAACTACTAGCTGTCTTGCTGCACTGACGTTTTCATCCTCTCACATTACCGCTCACTATACATCTAACTGTCAGCACATTGACACTGAAATCGGTTTTTAGATGATAACACCAACAGACTTTAAAATAGAGTAAATTTATTCACGCACAAATCCCACCTCTCAATATGCCCGGGCTCCTGCGCTAAATATTATTGATCTATTCCAAGATCAACACATTAACAAATGGGAAATGTACAGCAGAAGCAACAGACAAGGCCAAACATGCCAAAGTCCCTTCAAGGCAAGTCAGTTCAATTTAGGGGTATTTTGAAAATGTCCCCAGGCAGCTATGGTCTTGCCAGGCAAGTACAGTGCCTATGAAAGACTGGTAAACTACTGGCTAAGATTACATTTCAATAGCATGTCAAACCTGACAACAATAGCATCGTTAATTTTTCCTTCTTTGTGCACAGAAAGTGTTCTCGTAGCTGCTGTCTATACAAGGTAAGAAAGCTCTTGTATTTCATTAAAAATATCTTCATTTGTGTCCTTAAGGTGAACAATGGTCTTATAGGTTTGGAACGACATAAGGGTGAGTAATTAATGAGAGAATTTTCATTTTTGGGTGAGCTATCCCTTTAAGGAAATCCAGTATAATCAGGTTGCCTTTGGCTTCAACTGATCCCGATTAGACATTTGAAGAAAACCCAAAGTACACATTTTGGACGTCTCCCTTACATAACACTTGATTGATCATTTTCTTTGAAATGAGAAGAATTCATTGCGCTTTTATAAAAATCAAAGTCACTCCAAGCAATGCGTTTGCAGACAAATTCATCTTGACTCTATTTGAAATTAAACTGTCATTCACATTCTCAAAGTAGATATTTTATACTTTATATTCTTCCTACAATCTTACCTTTACACTGTCTTTGGTAGCTACTAGCCTTCTTGCTGCACTGATGTTTCCATCCTCTCACGTTACAGCACAGTAGACATCTAACTGTCAGCACATTGACAATGAAATCAGTTTTTAGATGATGAACAAAACAGACCTTAAAGGTGTAGTTCACTTCCAGAACAAAAATTTACAGATAATGTACTCACCTGCTTGTCATCCAAGATGTTCATGTCTTTCTTTCTTCAGTCGTAACAAAATTATGTTTTTTGAGGAAAACATTTCAGGATTTCTCTCCATATAATGGACTTCTATGTTGCCCCCGAGGTTGAACTTCCAAGATGCAGTATCAGTACAGCTTTAAAGGGCTATAAATGATCCCAGCCTAGGAAGAAGGGTCTTATCTGGCGAAACGATCGGTTATTTTCTAAATAAAATTACAAATTATATACTTTTTAACCTCAAACGCTCGTCTTGTCTAGCTCTGCGTGAACTCTGTGTATTCCGGTTCATGACAGTTAGGGTATGTCGAAAAATTGGCTGGGATCGTTTAGAGCCCTATGAAGATGCATTTAAACGACATTTTGGAAATCCAAACTTGAGAGCACCATAGAAGTCCATTATATGGAGAAAAATCCTGAAATGTTTTCCTCAAAAAACAATTTCTTTACAGCTGAAGAAAGAAAGACATGAACATCTTGGATGACAAGGGGATGAGTTTGTTATCTGTGAATTTTTGTTCTGGAACTGAACTACTTCATTAAAATAGAGTAAATTCCTCCACGCACAAACCCCACCTCTCAATATGCCCGGGCTCCTGCGCTAAATATTACTGATCTATTCCAAGATCAACACATTAATAAATGAGAATTGTACAGCAGAAGACAAGGCCAAACATGCCAAAGTCCCTTCGAGGCAAGTCAGTTCATTTTAGGGGCATTTGAAAATGCCATCAGTCAGCAATGGTGTTGCCAGGCAAGTACCGTGCCCATGAAAGACTGCTTAACTACTGGCTAAGATTATGTTCCAATAGCATGTCAAACCTGACAACAATAGCATCATTAATTTTTCCTTCTTTGTGCACAGAAAGTAGCTGCTGTCTGTGCATGGTCAGAAAGCTCTTGGATCAGAAAGCTCGAAGGACTTATGGGTTTGGAAACGACATGAGGATGAGTAATTAATGACAGAATTTTCATTTTTGAGTGAACTATCCCTTTAAGCTGATTGGTTCTTTAAACCTAAAGGCTTTTTTCCCTAGAGCCACCATATTAAGTGCTGTGGTTTTCTCATTCATTTCTCTACAAGTGATCCATCTTCTCCGTCTTATACTCTGCATGATCATTTTTATATATGTATGAGAGGAGGAATACAGCAACACGGACAAATGTCGTTGGCCTGTACACAAGCTAAAAATGCCCTGCACAGACTGCACAGCTGAAAGCCACAAGCGCAGGCAGTGGAGCCGATCCAAAGACAGACCTGAGTGCTCACAGTGAATGACAATTCAGGTCACTGGAATCATGTGCCAAACTTTACCACGAAACAACGGTTCTGTGTTCTCTTCCTGAGTGTGGATGTTGTGTAAATATTACTCTCTGGGAGGTTTCTGTGTCCCTGCTTAAGTATAGGAATGAAACCTAAGCCCCTAAACTTGATCCATACTTATTGTCTACGCCCATTCATTTAACCAAAATACCCTCCAAATGACATATATATAAATACACAAGCACACACAAGTACTAATACAGATGTCAGTGGAACACTAGAGGCATGTTCTCAGAAAGGCGCCTATCTGGGGAGCAGCGATATACTTCACAACAGGACTGATAAAGCATTTCAAACTCAAATGAGCACACAATGAATTTCAGACAGCATTCATTGTCTGAGATATTATCTCAGGCGGCAATTCATTTCAGTTTTCAAACTGAAAGCTGACACAGGAGCAAACAACCAATGCCTCTTCATAGCCTAACATTTTAGCATACAGGGATTGCAAGTTTGATAGGATGTTCTGATTTTCTGAGCTTAAGCAACAATAAAGCTTGTCCAAAACAGCACAACTGCTAGAACCAGCACAAAATAAAACATCCGAAATATGAATGTTTCCAGTGTCACTGGTGTTTGAAATTCATGGCTGTTTGTGTCTTGTTTGAATTTCATTGCTGGGCGGCAGCCAGCAGAGCCGGGTGAGTGTAGAGGGCTGAAGTGTGAAATGAAACACTGATTGATTGAGAGACCAGCAGACAGCTCGGGGAACAGGACAACTCCACTCGAGCAGAGGTCACAGAAAGACGGGGATGCAGAAGGGTGAATGAGGACTATGGAGGCGGGGTCAGGAAAGATCCTGGATTAATGACACTTTCTGACCCCAGATCAGTTTGTATGTCATAAAACATGTCCTGATTATTCAGCACCAGAACTCTACAAACAAAATGTCATTTAAACTACTTCAGATATATTCATGGCAGAGGTCGAGTAAACCGAAAATTGTCCGTCAGTGACGGGAAAATCTGAAGGCCATCTGTCATTTTGACAGATTACACTGAGCGTGATCTATTGTAAATTGTAACTGTAATTCCCACCCCTGTCCAGTTGGTGGCGAGTGTGCTCCAGTGTGGCAGCAAAGCACGGGATCCAAAACAAAAAACAAAACTGTCACGATTCTATTGCTATGAGTTTGACTATCACTTTAGCTACAGTGATCTATTACACCACATTAAAAAGCGCCAAAACGCTATTTATTTCTTGAATTTCCTAATTAAATGTACAGAATTTGAAATCTGAGACCATTTCATATCAAAAATAACAAAGCATAGGTCTCTGCATATTGCGATTTATTGGATGAGAGGCACACTATGTACTGTTCATTCATCGACTGAAAACAGCATAGACCAAAAGATCGACTGGGATTTAAGAATCGATATTGGTTCATTAAAATGAGAATCGACCAAAATTGAGAAATCTTTTTTTTGTGTGTTTTTTTTTTTACCCAGCCCTAGCGTATTTAAAAAAAAAAAACAAACAGTGCTGTTGCCCTGTAGGTTCATGATTAAAAATGAAAATGTGAACAAAATAAAAAGCAATTAAATGTGTTATTATAATTAAAATACGAAAATTAAAATGATGGGTAATAATAGATTATGACGGACAATGTTAAAGTCTAGTGCAACCTCTGATTCATGGGAAAACAGTCACTGATGCCATTTTTTAACAGATAGTTCACCCAAAAATAAAAATTCTGTCATTCACCCTCATGTCATTCCAAACCCGTAAGATTTTAGTTCATCTTCGAAACAAAAATTAAGATATTTGTAATGAAATCTGAGAGCTCGCGGTTCAAGGTCCAAAAAAGTAGTAAGGACATTGTTAAAATAGTCCATGACATCAGTGGTTTAACCTTAAAGTTATAAAGCTATGAGAATACTTTTTGTGAGCAAAGAAAACCACTGTTTTAATGATGTCCTTACTACTTCTCTGGGCCCTGAACGTGATAGTTGCGTTGCTGTCTATGCAGGGTCAGAAAGCTCTCAGATTTCATCAAAAATATCTTAATTTGTTATCTGAACAAAGGTCTTACAGGTTTGGAACGACATGAGTGTGAGTAATTAATGACAAAATTTTAATTTTTGGGTGAACCATCCCTTTAAATCAGCAGGTAGCCATTTTTTTTATTTTACTGACCAGTTTCCAGTGAGTCTCAAATTTTCAACCATTGTGCATTTCCACTTCATAAAAACTTGCTGGTCTGAAACCAGGAAACGGTGCACAGAAATGTCTTCTTGAGAAATGTCAAATGTGATAAACTGTGCAAGAGAGAGAAATTGTGTCAAGAAAATCTCTCTCAAAAGAGCATACCGGTAGTTTATGTGTGTCTACTTTCCACCTCTCTCAAACAATGACAGAAGGGAGTACCGGCAGATACTGGCATGGATCATGAGCAAAGATGGCAGATTTCCATGCATGTTTCAGAGGGGTATGTGCCAGCCAAGCAACTGCCATTGAAAAGTATCAGAATGCCAACAGATAGCTTTCTTCAGGTACTACAGACCTGCTTTCCCTAAGCCAGGCCCAACAAGAAAGGTGATCCAGGAACATGACCTACTTGGCAAAATCACTTCGACAAAAGAGTGCCAAAAGGTGATTCTACAAGGCAACGTTTTGCCTCATTTTAGGAGACTGGAAGAAATGCTGAGAATTATTGCAGCTCCTCCAGAGTATCGGCGGAGCATACAAACAAGGTCTTTCATTTCAGGTGTTCTCTTTGGCAGCCTGAACGACCCCGCTTCTAGTCTGCCTCGAGGAGTTGGGTTCAAAGTGTGGAGCGTGCTGTGAGGCGGCACGAGCTAGACAATTCCCATTACCCACGTCTTGCTCCCTGCCCTGCCATCTCGAGCCGACGCTCCACGAATACAAATAGCCAAGGCCGTGGCTAATCCCCTCTTCTGAATGAATGCGGACGTGACGGCCACTGTCTCACTGCTGCAAAGAGATAGAAAAGGCTTTTGTTTTTATGTTTGGTTAAGCAGAAAAAGAAGAGGTAAGCGAAAGAAAACACAACTGATGGAAGGAGGGACACGGTTTTCTTCCATCCATCATGCTGATTACTCTCGCATTTGTCTGAGAGCCTGTCGCTCTGACGTCTCACAGGTTGTGGCGGTGGCAGAGCTGTTCCCAACGCAATGGCATTGTAATAGCCCACAGCAAAGACGCAACAATTAACCTTTTTTATTACACGCCTGTCAGCCACAGCAGACGGTTCACGGTCTCAAAGAGAATAAAATGTGGGAGTGCAAGCGAAGAAAGGCGACTTTTTATAAGCTCACCTGAAAACAGGACAAAACACCACAGGCACTGTTTGTGCTAGTAATACAAATAAATCTGCTCTTTTTCAGGATATCAAGGTGAAAATCATTTTGTACAAAGAAAAGAAAACTGTATATATATCATATATACATACACAAGTGAATGCCTGTGCAAGCAGCCAACAGTTGTTTCTTAGATATCGATTGTCAGTGCATGCACGTATACATTTGTGGAGGATGATGGTACTGCTATATATGATTTATTGATGATCTTCCCCTCTTTGACTCGCAGACAGCAAAGGTCGAGGGCCATACAGTGTAGCAAAAAAGCACATACAGAGAAATTTAATGGCTCAGAGTTTTCTATTTCAAGCTTAGGAGACTCTGTTATTTTTTATTTAAATGTCAGCTTTGTCACTGACATTTCTCTTAAAGTTTCTTAAGGTAGAAAAACCCATCCTTATGTGGCATTACAATGAATGTACATACTGTATGCTAAAAATTATGTAGTTAGATACATGTATTGTCCTCATTGTGAAAAGATGGATCTTAAAATCATACAGTCATCGTTGGGAATGGCTCAAATACACAAAATGCTGAAAACCAAAGAATTTGTGGGACCCAAAGGATTTTTTCTGAAGAACAGCGGGCAGCTGTGGATCATTCAGGAAACAGCACAGTATTTAAAATTAACTGTATGTAAACTTTTGAACGGGGTCATTTTTATAAAGTTCTTTTGTGGACTATATGTAAATGTCTTCTATGTGAAATATCTTATTCAGGTCAGTACTAAATAAAAAACAACATGCATTTTGTATGATCCCTCTTATTTTGGTAAAATATTTAACATTTTGCAGATTCTTCAAGGTGTATGTAAACTTTTGACCTTAACTGTATATATAAATTACCACAATTAGAATTTGGAAGACATGAATTTATTGTACTGAAAAAATAAGGTTTCTTTCTTAATACAAAATAAAATATTATATTTTGTATTGATTTTTGGATGAAAAGTGACCTAGGCATATATTACATACATTTCAACCAGTAATGACTGAATATTGTTGAATATTCTGCAAGGTGTATGTAAACTTTTGACTTCAGCAGCAATTAAAAAAAGCTGAAGACCCCTGCTTTAGACTAGACATATGCAAGACTACTACAGTCTGTTTCTCCAAGGAAAACTGTCTAAGAGAAACATTTAAGATGTTATATAAGTTGTAATTTTCCATCCATATGTGGGATTTTCGCTGAAACACCATTTAAGCTGTGTGGACTGTCAGAAAATCACACACTTTGGTTAAATCTGTTGCACAGCTGAGAATACCTCCCTAAAAAGCTCACACTTTTTCAGTTTTCGAGAAATAGTGAGCTTGTTCACTCAAAGCAGGCTTCCAGGGAGGAAAGCCTCTTGTGCCCCTTCAAAAAAAGCATTTGTCTCTGGCTTTTCAGAGCGAAACTCCTTCAGAGAGATTTTAGTGAGGTTACACAGTCAACTCTGTGAGACTGTAAGGGCTTGATGTAACTTAATTGCATTCCTCTTTCCCTCCAACAGCAAACTGAATTTCAGGGTAAGACCCAACTCAAACACCTCATAATCCCTGCTGTTTGCCTCCTGCAAATGAAACAAGGTCACTTTCATTTCGACTCAAAGGGCCCAATATAGCAGCAGCTGTACTGCCAAACCTACCTGCTCTCACACATTTACAACAATGGTGCTGCATCAGCAGACGCCCTGACTGACTTATTAAACTCCACCGCAGGCAATAACGCTGAAGGATGAAGACAGGACAGACAAACAAAGCTCTCTTGCTGTCATCCTGTCCTTGCATTTATAACAGCACGGGTCAATATAAGATGCAGTTTGAGTAAGAAAACCCAACGTGGCTTACCTGCGACACTGAGCCTAGCTGTACGGCTTATGATGGTGCCCAGGTTGTCTATAGTGGCCACGCATTGGTAAACCCCCTCGTCGGGTTTATTGTGTTTAGAGTGGACCACTGAGCTGACAAGCAGAGAGCCGTCGGCCAGGACCTGCCTGCGATCGTCTGAGGCCAGGCTGAGGAAAGAGCCATCTTTCTTCCATTCGATCTTGGCAGGAGACTCGCTGTGGACTGAGCAGTTGAGCAGCGTCGGCGCTCCTCGCACTGCCAGCGTATCTGACGGCTCCGTGGAGAACCAGAATGGGCTGAAGTTCCTCACTGCTGATCCTACGAGGAAAGAGGATAAAATCAGCACTGGATTTCTCATCATAACACATTATAATGAACTGAAATTAGGTTGAACTTTGGGTTGAGGGATTTAATAACAGAAGGTATTTGCATCATTGCAATAAAATTCAAATTACGTTTGTGTGAATGAGAACGTGAGCCATGGCTTTAGGTTCCAAACATTTAATATATTTCAACATTTGTTCATCTCAATATTTCTTTCTCATTCATTCAAATGTCAAAACTTTATTACTAGTGTCTGAAAATGACCAAACATTGAGGTCAAGAGAGGATAACACTGAGCGAATGCATTGTAAATCATTTTAATTACAAACATAAAATTACAAACAGAGCCCGTGGACATAAGGACGTTCATTTGAATATCTTGTAATGCTGCTCTCTGAAGAAACAGGGCTTAGAAATGACAAGTCTAATGCAAAAAGTCAAACTAAGCACAATTACTTTGCATTTGTCCTCATAAATTATTCAAATCTCGGCCTCGAGAGTCATCATGACTTTGTGTGGATAAATAACTTGAATCATCTGTACTTTTTGGATAGGAAATGAATAATGAGCTTTTTAAGGCTTTTTTAAATACAGCACCAAGCGATGAGTCAAATGCTAAATATAGCTGGAAGCAGTTGAAACTGGTTTATGCCGAGTCTACAAAGAGACGGCGTGACTGGGGCCAGGACAAGAACCAAAAGTCATCATTCTGACATTTTAAGTCATGGGTTAATGTCTGGGATCACTGCTAATGAGGATGCCCTTCTCCTCTCTTATATTCAAAACTGAAGCTGTGTTGGAATCACAGATCTTGATACTACAAGTAAACACTACAACTGGTGCATTGATTTCGGGGTATTTTCAGGGCAGTCACCCTTTTTTCAAAGATGCAAAAAAACACACACACACACACGTTGATTTGTGACACTCCACCACTATAACTTGCAACTAGTTCACATTGACATATATATGAATTGCCCAGTGAGAATCTTAGAGAGGCAGGTCCAGTGGTGCTATCCAAAGTTTTCCGGCTTGATTTAAGACCAACTCAGGTACTTGAAAATTACAAGCAGGTGTTTCGGAGCAGGGCTGTAACTACAGTCTGCAGGAATAGCTAGTGTGTTGATGCTTTCCAAGATGTGTCATAATGCAAGTCTTAATGCAACCCAATTATGAGTTGCATTCTCAGCATTGCCACAAAGGCACTCATCCATTAGCATAAACTGCCTTCTCTATGGTAAGGGCGAATTCCAGTTGGAAGCAAGCATCCCTATTCCCTTCTCACTCTGAAGGTCAGAGGCCTTGAAGTGGGTACTTTCAAGGGAGCAAGGCAATTGTGTCTCATAATATGACCGTTTGGAATGACCTTTGGTAACGACCATGAGGGAGGGAAGGCTGTGAGGTAGTTATGTTGCTTGCTTTCACTTGGAATGACCCTTTGTGTGGCATCCCCTTCAGTGCCCTTCAAGGGTGCAAAAACGTTTGTAATTCGTCCTACGGTGTCTCTTTAAAGGCGTAGTTCTGTCATTAATTACCTGTAAACCTGTAAGACCTTCATTCATCTTTTATTTTTGACAAAATCTGAGAGCTTTCTGACCCTACATAGACAGCCATGGAACTACCACGATCAAGGCCCAGAAAGGTAGTAAGGACATTGTTAAAATAGTCTATGTGTTGAGTTTCCATGTACAAGCCTGTAATCACTTTCAAGTGAGAATACTTTGACAACAGCCGTTTATGAACCCTAATAATTTATAGTGGGCCTTTAAGTACACTGCATTCCCCGGCTATCAAGGACACCAATATTTTAACGACTCAGAAAAGATGAATCACTGTCTGGCAAACTGATATTTCTGTATGGAGATAAAAGTCTGGCTCATGATTTTTTGGCAGTACTACAGCACAGTGTAAGTGTATGCTGGCTTTTGTAAACTGATAGAGCATTTGAACCCCGGAAACAGTGACAAATGATGTTAGACTTAACAACTAGTTCAATGCACATACATTTGAATGTAACATCAATGTGGAACATTCATAAGCATTAATGCTGCATTTGTGTACACAGTACGTAGATTAGTCATTAGCTACCACAAGCTTCACTATGGCCCGTTCGCATAGTGGAAGTATATTTCCTATCCCAAATGATTTTAAAGTCTCTTGTAATGGAGTTAGGGGGTGTTGGTCAGATAGGAAGTATCGGGGTCTGTGGGTAGTAATTGTGGTCAACCCCCTGTCCACTAAGAGAGGCCTCTGGAACCAAACACTTATGTTTATGTGCTAACTCGCACTTGGACTTCTATAGAAACTGCACAGAGAGCTTTACAACAGCTGCTTTTGTTGGCTGAACTGTTCTCCTGCTATATAAGATAATTGCGCTCTGGCAAATGTTAAGCTTTCCTCGAATAGTTTTCTTAAGACTGATGCGAGGCAACAGTTGTTCCAGAATAAACACATCTGGATTACATTAATTTCTGTAAGATAGATGCACTTTCTGTTCACAAACATCATTTGCACTCCGTAGTCCAGAGATAACTGTTATATAGCTTTCAACAAAGAATTTCAATAAAGAAACTGTTTATAACAGACACCAATAAACTCTGGTATACACTGGGGTCTGAATGTCTGAGACCACTAGGTCTCGCACTAGATCGAATGCCACATTCTATAGTTTATTATCATCATAAAAACTTGAGTGAGAAGTTCAATTTAAATATTTACATGAATTTCAGGTACAACATGTTCCCCTGCTAATGATACCAGCACTTAAGCTGATATAAACTATAGAAGTTTCTGGTGTGCTTCAGTGGATGATTTTACACATTTGCTTTTGATTATAGTAACCTGGAAATTTTGTTTTTCAAAATCCTAAAACTTGGGATTTTTGTAATCTTTATAAGAAATATCCCTTTTTTCAAATTAAGCCTTTCTCAGCTTCTTGTCGGTGTGACGTCATTGACACAACCGTCTTACCTTAGACCCGCCCTGAGTGAGCTGTGAACAATCCGACTCTGACTGCCATTGGTTAAACGTGGCTAAATGTGGCTAACGTAAACAGATCTGCTCATCACCCCACGAAGAGAGGGGCGGGGTGAGCAGAGCTCATTAGCATTTAAAGGAACATGCAACAGAATGGCTCGCTCTGAACAGGGCTGATTTTGACGAGGTAAAAAGGGTGTTTTTTACACTACCACTGAGAAATTTTAACCAAACACTTCTCATTAAGACGCTAAAGAATCATATCAGCTTGTGGAAAATGGGCATCCGATGACCCCTTTAAAAATTTTACAAATGAAGAGAAAAAGCCCAGATTTTCAATACAGTCCAGGGTGTTTGAGCTCTACTCAGATTTAAATGAGAGTCTTATATGTTTGATCCCCACTGTATAATAAAGTACCATGGTACTACTATCTAATGTAATCACTATACCATGTTACCACCATAGTACTTTTTAATAAGAAACAGGAACACATAGGTAGATATGAAGTAATCAAGGGAGATTCCAGAGTGCTTTCCACAGATGGAGAGGCCTGTATTCCACTGGTGAGAAGGGAATTCGACACTGCAGCAGAGCATCAGAAGATCAGCATACTTCATGATTAGCATGTTAGTGGCTGTTTGGATCATGCACAGAGGTGTGCAATACTGCTCATCCAGCTACCACTTCACCATCAGCTACAACTGATGACCATCTGCTGCTGCTCAGACCTTGCATCCCAGAGTCCCACAGTAAAGCTGATACTGACACCACATTCACGGTCTCCTCCTTTTAAGCAACATTCAAAGCTCATTAGGCTTTTAGAGCTCTGCTACACATCTACAAACCATAGCAGGGACAAAACAACTACTTCAGCATACAGACAAACCAGAGAAAATGATTTGTGCTGCTACCTCAGGATATATAAATATAAGAATACTCAGTGGCTGAACCCTTATGAAAATTAACCATGGTTTTACCACAAATAAAACCAAAAAAGCATGGTTACTATAGTTAAACCATGGTAACCACAAATTAACCATGGTCTTGCTACCCTAACCATAGTTTAACCATGGTATTTGTAGTAAAACTATAGTTTTTATAATGGTCAGTGCACCAAAAAACCATGGTGACTACACTTTTACTATAATAAAACCATGGTTAATTTTAAAGCTGAATAAGCCAGTTTGAATGGTATGTTGTTCTGGACTTTTTGTGTTGTCTTAAATGGAATTTGGATAAAGCTGATTTTTATTATCTATTTGTGACCCTGGACCACAAAACCATTTATACATAATCTAAAAGCTGAATAAATAAGCTTTCCATTGATGTAAAAAAAAATGTAAAAGCCTTTAAAGTTGTCTAAATGAAGTTCTTAACAATGCATATTACTAATCAAACATTAAGTTTTGATATATTTACGGTAGTAAATTTACTAAATATCTTCATGGAACATGATCTTTATTTAATATTCGAATGATTTTTTGGCATAAAATAAAAAACGATAATTTTGACCCATGCAATGTATTGGTGGCTATTGCTACAAATTTACCCATGCTACTTGTGACTAGTTTTGTGGTCCGGGGTGACATCTGGTATCTAAAACCCTCAGCAGTTTACAGGTGTCCATAGTCTAATGATGCACATTATATTATGTTTTAAATGAGGACAGATCCAGTATTTACAAAATTTACAATGTATACTCTGGTTGTTCAGGTATGATTTTCTTTGCTCTGTAGATTATGTTTTAATTTCACTAGCAGCCTGTGATTTCACTGTTGAAAGACAGAACATTATTCAATTCATAACACTGGCAATAACATTGGATAATGGTCATAAATTATCTGTATAAACCAACAAATTGTCTACAGGGTGCACCCTAGCCTAGTCAAGTTTATTAGAATTTGTTACTACAAGGAATTTCTATATCAGTGGCTTTTGTAATGAGTTTCCCATTCGGTTTGCAAATATGTATGCTCAAGATTTAAAGCTGGCACCATATTTATCATTTAATGGGCTCAAAACACAGAGGAAAAAGTGCAGCATAGACCAATTACACAATCTCTTTAGAGTCACTTGAAATTCAGATTAGATACAAGGACTCTGCGGCCGTGAATGATTTTAAATACTAAGCAGGTCAGAAGAATATTGGATTTTCACAGGAATAGTGTCACATAAATGATGAATAATGAAAAAGGGAACAACCTTGACCATCCCTGCTGAAGGATTAGAAATATTCCAAAAATAGGTCCACTCATTTAACCACCTCAGTGATTTCTGAACTTGTCAAACCCAGACAGTATATGAAATGGATATTAAAATATGGAATGGATATGCAAATAAATGCAGCTGTACTAAAGAATAAAACATTGCTACCAAGGTATTTGTCCAAAATACATATTTGTACAATCATATGTTTTTGTTATTGACTCAATAGAGTGATCTTTGGTGTCAGGAAGCAGGCAGAAGCCTAATCTATTCTACTTTTCACTGCTCAGGAATTGACTTGAAAACGTGTTCTGCAGTCCACAGTGCAGGGAACCAAGAGAAAATGAGGTTGTCTGTTTGATAAGTATGAGCTGTTACTCCTGTCCCTAGTCCTGTGAAATCCATTTTATTCCGCATCCAAAGAGCACTTCAGAGCCACAGCTCCAGTCATCAGAAAATTCTGAAGCCAGGCAGATATGGAAGAAAAAAAGGTTTGTCTTGTGCCTCATCCAAAGACTTTCACCTCTATAAAGTGAAGATAAGATAGCTACAGAGAGTTCTTTACGATCAGCAAGTATGCAGCTATAATATTTTTATTAGAAATCTCAGTTCAGGAAAGCTAACATGTATTTTCCTGGGGTATTAAACTAAAAATGCATACGTGACCCTGGACCACAAAACTAATCGTAAGTAGCAATAGCCAACAATACATTGTATGGGACAAAATGATCCATTTTTTTTAATGCCAAAAATCATTAGGATATTGAGTATAGATCATGTTCCATGAAGATATTTGGTAAATTTCCTACTGTAAATATATCAAAATTTCATTTTTGATTAGTAATATGCATTGCTAAGAACTTCATTTGGACAATTTTCAAAGGTGATTTTCTCAATATTTTAATTGTTTTGCACCCTCAGATTCCAGATATTCAAAGACTTGTATCTCGGCCAAATATTGTCCTATCCTAACAAACCATACATCAGTGGAAAACCTTCGTGGTCCAGGGTCACATATATTTTAAGGAAAATTTATTACATATCACCAATGACTAGGCAATTTTATATTACACAATATGGCTACACATCTTAAAATGTGACTCGCAAATGCGACTATATCTACTTAATATTTAATTCATAACTTATTAGTATTCTCTTTTATCTTATATTATGAGAAATGTGTGCACTGCCAGTTTTCTATGAGTGAAATTTCCAGACAGAGACACATAGAGCTCTTCTGAAACAAAGACCTCCTATACCTGGTTTCTTCACAACAGGAAGCCACATGGTCACTGCTGGCTCTCACACAAAGACCGGGCTGTGGCAATCAGGTACTGTACACAACCTTCATTTTCAACAGCAGAGCGATGAAAGACCACTTTCTCTCCAGATCACTTCTTAATGAGGCTCAAGTCATTTCCAGAAAAAAATATGGGAATTCCACATAAACATATAATCAAAACAAAACCCCAGAATAAAAGAGCTCACATTGAAATAATACAAAGCAGTCTTTAAGACGAAACTAAAATAGCTAATTTTATTGCAGCACATAGAAAGAAGAGTAATAAGTTAAAATATCAGTTTCATTATTAATCAACGGGATCACATCTGGAAATTACATTTGAGCATGCCTTTTGCCAGAATTTCTGTTTCTAGTTTCTCCACAATAGGGAAAATGCCCTGCGGCTTTGCACTATTGAGTAGAAGGGGCTTCTGAGCTGTTTGACCTTCAGTTAAATAAATATATACTTAGAGCAAAAACCATTTGCGCTTTGGAAAATCGCCAGTCACAGGTACGGATTTTATTTTCAAGATATCAAGCAGCTTTCTCTGCTCTCCTAGACTCAATCCCAGTTCTTTGTTATTCCTTTCCAGGCTCATTAGTCTGACTGGAAAGCCTCTTTCCTTTCATGTCTGTCCACCTCCAGTTTGTCTGCTTCTCTCTCGGCTAGCCTTTATCTTCCAGTATCATTTCTTCCCCATCTGTCACTGCTGAGCAATGAGGAATCAGTGGTGATCTGCTTACGAGAGCCGAGGCTCTGAGCGTCGGAGAACTGACTCAAGGATGTGTAACTTTGGTTTGGACTTCCCTGTGGAGATTTCGCATTTTAAACCCATCAAATAAACTGTTCTCTCAGCGTATACTTTATGATCTCATGCTGAAAGCTAAAACTGAACATCATTTTCATACACAAATTTACAAAGGAAAAAAAAACAGATTGAGCACTATTCCTCATGAGCACCTCAGAACTGCTGAAAGTAGTAAGATAGTTTAATCTTATAAAACTGGATAAAAGATCACATTTCACTTTCATTATATACAGTTGAGGTCAAACGTTTACATACACCCTGCTGACCTGAATAAGATATTTCACATAAAAGGCATTTACGTATAGTCCACAAGAGAAAATAATAGTTGAATTCATAAAAAAAAATGACCCTGTTCAAAAGTTTTCATACACTTGATTCTTAATGCTGTTTTATCTGAATGATCCACAGCTGTGTTTATTTTTGTTTATTTTGTTTGTTTTTGTTTTTTCAGCATTTTTGTGTATTTAAACCCTTTCCAACAATGACTGTATGATTTTGAGATCCATCTTTTCAGACTGAGGACAACTGAGGGACTCGTATGCAACTATTACAGAGGGTTAAAATGCTCACTGATGCTTCAGAAGAAAAAACGATGCATTAAGAGCCGGGGGGTGTAAACTTTTGAACACAATGAAGATGTGTACATTTTTCTTATTTTGCTTAAATATCTTTTTTTTTCTTGATTTAGTACTGCCCTTCAGAAGCTGCGGAAGATACTTACATGTTTCCCAGAAGACAAAACAAGTTAAATTCACCCTGATCTTCAAATCCACCTCTTAATGCATTATTTTTTCCTTCTGAACCATCAGTGAGCGTTTGAACCTTCTAATAGTTGCATATGAGTCCCTCAGTTGTCCTCAGTGTGAAAAGATGGATCTCAAAATCATAAAGTCATTGTTGGAAAGGGTTCAAATACACAAAAATGCTGAAAAACTAAAGAATTTGTGGCACCTGAATGATTTTTCTGAAGGCAGTTTAACTGTTCAGGACAAACAAGGGACTCATGAATAACTATCCCTAAAAACAGTTGTGAATCATTCAGGTAACAACAAAGAATTAAGAATCAAGTGTATGTATACTTTTGAACAGGGTCATTTTTCTAAATTCAACTATTATTTTCTCTTTTGGACTATATGTAAACATCTTTTATGTGAAATATCTTATTCAAGTCAGTCCTAAACAAAAAATAACGTGCATTTTGTATGATCCCTCTTATTTTGGTAAAATAATTAATATTTTTTAGATTCTTCAAGGTGTATGTAAACTTTTGACCTCAACTGTATATATAAATTACCATAATTAGAATTTGGAAGACATGAATTTATTGTACTGAAAATTGGGTTTCCTTCTTAATATAAAATAAAATATAATATTTTGTACTGATTTTTGGATGAAAAGTGACCTGGGCATATATTACACAAATTTCAACTAGTAATGTTGAATATTGAGTGAAGTTTACTCTCTGGTACAGAGTTGCCTTGTATCAAGTATCCTTTTGGGTTTATTGACCCATTTAAATGAGTCATGTTGTATTGTTTGGCTTCAGAGGTCTATTTAAAAGCTGACCTCCTCTTAAAATCTTGGACGGATAGACTACAGTGATAATAGCGGGGTGGGAAGATGAGCCATTTTTAAAGGTCACTGTCACCACAGAATAAAGGAATGAACAGAGAATGACAGTCTCCTGTATTGTCTTCAGCACTCACTTCCTTTTCTGTGTTTCACAGATGCCCACTTCATCTTTCACAGCAGCTACTAGGAACAAAGACTATTCTCCCACTCAGGACCCCTGGCCAGCGACAGCCCCTCACCCCACGGTCTGGATGTTGCGATAGTGCCTTTGCCCTCTCAACAAGGGTCCAAGGTGTAACGGCTGTACAAAATGATTGGTAGGCCTCCATGCCGGCTTTATTAGTTTGGCACACGCTCAGCTGGCAGAACAGAGGCGAAAGGATACAATTTTCGCAACTCAGAACACCTCAAGCTACCCTTCATTCTCCTGCCAGGAAGCATTTCCAAGGCTTAAAAAATCCTAAGCACAAGCTTAAGCCAATTCTGTCCCCCTGCTACCGTATTTAGCAGAATTATAGGATATTTAGCTGAATTAATTTTGACTCTAATAGACCTGCGAAAAAACAACACCTTTCTTTTGCTGCTGTGGTTCCCTTTACTGCACAATTAAAGGGACAGTTCACCCATTTTTTTTTTTTTTTAAATCACCCTCAAGCCTAGGTGTATGACTTTCTTCTTTTAGACAAATACAATTGGAGTTATATTAAAAATGTCCAGACTCTTTCAGGCTTTATAATGGCAGTGAAGCCCAAAAAGTGCATCCATCCATCATAAAAAAGTACTCTACATGGCTCTGAGGGGTTAACAAAGGCCCTCTAAAGCGAAGTGATGCATTTGTCTAAGAAATATATAAGCTGTAATCTTTTAATGCATTATATTCATTATATATTATATATAAATATAAGGGATAGTACAGCAAAAAATGAAAATTCTGCCATCGTTTACAATTACCCCACTTTTTCTATGCTCAACAGAAGAAATATCCTACAGGTTTGAAATGAAATGACATTAGGTAAATGATGGCAGTTTTTTTTTATTTTGCGGCTTTAAGGTAAAAGCATTTACCCAAAAATGGAAATTCTGTCATCATTTACTCACCCAAAAAACCCTTGTGATTTTCATTCTTCTGTGGAACACAAAAGGAGGTATAAAGCTAATCCTATGCCGTCTGAAGACTTGAGGCATGAGCTCTGTGAGCTTTTAAGGTGCTTGGGTATAAACCACTGTCTACTCTCATTGTATAGAAATAAGCAGCTTGGATAGTCAGCAAAATATCTCTTTTTGTGCTCCACGAAAGAAAGTCTTCTGGGATTGGAACGAGTAAATAATGACATCATTTACATTTTCAGTTTAGCAAACCAAGGGTTAGCTATCATGATGACTTTGCATCCGATATTAAAGCCCTAGAGAAAAAAAAATGTCTATTCCATTTGGAAATGCCTGGGATGCATTTTAGTATTACAATTTTCTATAAAATATTTAAAACACTCTACAAAGACAACAACTTTAGTGCTTTTCAAAAATAGTGCTCTTCACATAAAATGCTCAGGAGACTTAATTTAGGCCCTGTCCCAAATGGCACCCCCTCCGACTCTACACTTTGCCACATAGACTGTTGGGTAATAGTCCACTGTGGAGTTCGCACTAGTGGATCATAAATCATAACATGACAATTGGAATACCCTACAGTCCTATGGACTTACAGAAGTGCCACAAAACTGGAATTTTATATGAGGTGCACAAAACAGAGCTATACAACTGATTCCAACAGTCTGACATTAACACCCTCTAATAAGCACAAAAATCTTTAGTACACAAAAATAATAAATATAACACTCAATTTTAATTATATTAACTATATTAATTAAGTTAACTACCAGAACAAAAATGTACAGATTATTTACTCACCCCCTTGTCATCCAAGATGTTCATGTCTTTCTTTCTTCAGTCGTAAAGAAATTATGTTTTTTGGGGAAAATATTTCACAATTTCATTTAATATAGTGGACTTCTATGGTGCCCCCGAATTTGAACTTCCAAAATGCCGTTTCAGTGCAGCTTCAAATGGCTCTAAACGATCCCAGCTGAGGAAGAAGGGTCTTATCTATCAAAATGATTGGTTGTTTTCTAAATAAATTGACAATTTATATACTTTTTAACTTCAAATGCTCGTCTTGTTTAGCTGTACGTGAACTCTGTGTATTTTGGTTCAAACCAGTTAGGGTACTCTCATCTCATTTACTTCTCCAACTTCAAAATCGTCCTACATCGCGGTAGAAGTACTGACCCAGTGTTTACAAAGTGAACGTGCAAAGATCAAATGCCCTTTACAAAAAAGGTAAAACAATGTAGGACAATTTTAAAGTTGGAGAAGAAAATGAGATGGGAATTTTTTTCGACATACCCTAACTGTCTTGAACCAAAATGCACAGAGTTTACACAGAGCTAGACAAGATGAGTGTTTGAGGTTAAAAAGTATATACATTGTAAATTTTTTCCAAAAAATAACTGGTCATTTCTTCCTCGGCTGGGAAAGTTTAGAGCCCTTTGCATTTAAACTGCATTTTGGAAGTTCAAACTCTGTGGCACCACAGAAGTCCATTATATGGAGAGAAATCCTGAAATGTTTTCCTCAAAAAACATAATTTCTTTAGGACAGAAGAAAGAAAGACATGAACAAAGTAAATTATCTATAAATTTTTGTTCTGGAAGTGAACTTCTTCTTTAACTATTTATGTAGATGCTTCTCAACCTTTTTTACTCAAAGGTCTTCTGTCCAACACAAAGGTTCCCATAATTCAGAGCTAACAAAAATATGTTCTAAGAAGGAGTTGCTAAGGTTCCTACTATAAAAATGTTATTTCTAAACATTCTGAAGATCAACAGCAGGCACCTTTTTTTTTGGTTACGCAAACTTTAAAGGAACATTCTTTTGAATGTTCTACTTTGGAATGTTCCCTGAACATTCTAAAAACATTGTAACATTTACAAAAACGTTAGAGGAAAGTCTAACTAAAAGTTTTAGAAATATATATATAATATGAAGAGTTCAGATGCAAACGCCTCTTCTTTAAAATAAGCATTTCTTTCTGGCTACATTGTACAGGTTTCTATGTAAGTACTGCTACTTCTGATTGGGCTGAGGCTGGAATTTAGCGAGTTTGAAGTAAAAGTATTTGATGGACGTGTCAGGAGCATTCACTCAGTATTATCTCATTTTTGACCGAAATGGCTTTTAGCTGGTTTTGCATCTGAACTCTTCATATAGCATTTATGTGCTAATGTTTTTAAAGACCAGAAAACTGCTGTAACTATGACTGTAACTATGTGCTTCTTGTTTTCAAACTTTTTTTAATTAACAGATACCAGGAATGTTTAAATATGCATTAAACAATTTAACCTTTGTTCATTTTTGTGATTCAAAGGATTCAGTATTATTTAATATGTTTTTTAATTAAAAAAAAAAAAAAAGATATAGAGAAGAAACAAAAGTTAACGAATGCTTTTTTCAGCATTTTAATTAAAGTTCAAATCATTTTAAGTCCCGCTGTAGCTCCCTCGAATGTTTTCTGAGGACTCCCAGTGGCCCTCTGTTTGAGAACAACTGCTTTAGAGACTGCATTTCTCTTATCTTCCACCATATTGGAGTTTGTTTTTCTTTTTTACACTCATGGATTTACTGGTGAGAATTATTGGAATTTTACCAAAATGACTTGCCAGAAAGCAACATAATGTTGCTGCCAAAGCAGCATGTTGAGAGAGCATCTATGATGCCTTAAAATGCTACCCAGGTAAGCAGCTCACTAGGTTTGATAGATGATACATTTTCAAGTTTCACATTGGTGATGGATTCTTCATACTGGTTTCCTGCTGCAGTTAGCGATCTATAATAGATCTGAAAGTAAGACCGTATGCCACTCACATGCAGATGGAAGCCCCACAAAGGTGCAGCTAAACAGTTTAGCTCAGATGGGGGAAGGGCAGGGAAGTCCATGTGAGGCAGAAAAGCCTTCCAGCAGCAAATGAATGAAAATAAGATGATACGAATCTGATATTGGGAGTCGGCGAGCTGTCTCTAACAGATAGCGAATCCCCTGAGCACACAGGTAATTTCCCGGCTGCAGAAAAGCCTCGCTGCATGCGCACCTCTCACCTCAGTTGGACATAGTAATTAACTATGCTGATTGGAACTCGATCTCCTTCAATCATCAAAGTCGGCCAGCTTGCTCTTGACTCAAGCGGTACAGAGACAAGGACACAGTCATACAGGAGAGAAAAAGAAACAGCCACAAAAGATTCACCTTTTATTCTCTGCCAGTTGCTACAGCGAGTGAGACAAAGCCGATTGTGACAAGAGACACAACTATGTCTCAAACATACTGTCAGAAAACGGTTTCCGAAGGCAAGAAAGCAATGCTGTGACAAGACAAATCGAATGTGCTCATTGTAGCTAATGTGAATGCTCACTTTTTGAGACGTTAAGCGAATGTGTTAAATACTGAGGCTCCCGTGTAATTATATCAGTTTAAATACACAGGGGTCCATTATGTGACACTTCACTACATTATGACTGCACACCATGACTATGGCACACCAGGATAGACAAACTCTATCAATAAATGATGGCACTGCTTGAGGCAGGACCACCAGACACTGGAAAGGGGGTTAATCGGGAGTGCAGTGACCTGATGATGGGCTGTCTGAGTTCTCATTCGGACCACTCCCACAGCTGCCTTTGAGGATTCTTACTCTCTCACTACAGGGATCATATCGCATTAAGCCAAAAGTACACTTCCCTTGTGTCGCAAATGGTCCACAGGATCTTTTTTCTTTTTTTTTTTTTTTTCCCATCAAAACAGTCTGCACACATTGTCTGCTTGAAATGCTTTTCTGATTAAAATGCTTGAAAACAATGGTCCTCTTGTGCATTAGCACCAAAATCATACCTCCATGGAGTGCACTTTGAATTGGATGTCTCAAATGATTTTGTGGAGTAGTTTCCATAAAAATATTAAGCAGTACAACTGTTTTCAACATTAATAATCAGAAGAATTCCTGCTTTTTGCACCCACACAGCATATTAGAATAAATCTTATTTCCGAAAAACTTTTGAAAAGAAGTGAATGTTTAACTATAAGTTTACCACCAAGGTTTAATACAAACATTTTTATCTATTTATTTATTTATTTAACTAAACAATCCTTCTGTGCCAGGCTAGTTAGGCTGCTGTTCTGTTTGTTTTGCGTTTAGTTTTTTTGTTTGTTTCGTGTTTTTGTTTTGTTTCAAAGTCATAACAAGGCCATGACAAAACGTATCTGTGGGAACTTTTTCGCAAGACTCGAAACACGTACCATTAATTACATACACATTCACAATAATTACATATCACTGCCCTGTTAAAAAATCCTGCATTTGCTGGTTAGGTATGTTTTGAAGCATTACTGCTGGTTTGAGCTGGTATAAGTTGGTCCTTAGCTGGTCATGAGCTGGTTTAAGATGGTTCATGTGCTGCACATATATGTGTGTGCTGGACCAGCTTAAATCAGCAGCCATGTTTCAAAACATACCTAACCAGCATATGCTGGTTTTTTCAACAGGGTGCAGTTTCCAACAGAAATGAATACTAGACGCCTTACAACAGCAGGCACTTGTAATCAGTTTCGTACACAGGATTAGGTAATCATGAAGCGATTTCAATGAGAGGAGGTAATAATTTGGCAAGGGGCAGAGTATGTGAGCGGAGAGCGGAGTGGAGCGGTGTGATTTTGAACAGAACGAGGAGCAGATTTTTTAAAAGCCGGAGCGGCGTGGTTTTCACTCACTCCAAGAGCGCTCCACTATTGCTCCACTACCGCTCCATCACGAGTACAATTCATGCCAACGGCCCGCAATATAACTGCATATTTAGCAAGAACTCACATGTTAAACATAGTCCAACCCCCAGTTGCGAAGTGAAACGCAAGAACTGCAAATACATTAGTTACCAAATAATACACATGTTCTTTCTATGAGGGTTGCGCTTCACTAAATAAAATGATTTAATAAATACCTGTTTACAATAAGCACTTATTCGCTCGTACACAGGACAATGTTTGAGGGCGCACACGTAATATCTGAGGGAGCGCAGAGCCATGATCACTATATGGGAGAGGAAGCCCGCTGCAAGCCGAGCGGATTCGTGCTGGCACTCTCGTACAATAATGCACCCTTGACATTTACCATTAAAATCAAATGAACTAAAAGTCGTAAAAGTTGAAAAGCATTTCTTATTGCTTAAAATGAACGGAGACTATCTCGTGTTTTTCCGTGGGTGCTCAATTATTTTCGTGGGGATTGGCGCCTATGCCCTTAGCATTAAAACATCCGCCGTCTTTTCACACAAAACGAAACTACTCTGCGTGCCATGCAAAGGCGGAGCGGTGTTCCTGATCAGCTGAGCGAGGAATGGAGCGGGGAGTGGGAAATAGAGAACACGGAGCAGAGCTGGAGCGGAGTGACTATTGAATGCTTGGAACGTGGAGAGGAAATTGAAATAGTACACTACGAGTATACTACCAGTACACTAATATTTGTATATTTACTATATAAAGTATACTTAAAAATATAGTTAACCTTTACTTGAGTATACCTAATAAAGTACTTAAAGTGTACTACTTTTTGGTAAGGGTAGAGACTGAGCACATAATATGTATGTGCACGACGTCACCAATTTCACAAATCGGTTTTGTAGTTTACGCGAAGATGACATCAGTATCGTTTTCAAAAATGTGCACTTTGAAACCCATTTTCAAAAGTTTGCATTTTCAGGCCCCCAAAAGACTGTTGTGTAAATACAGCCAAAACGCATTAAAAAAGCGTTCTGTTTTTAGTTGAAAATGGTGTAGCGCCAAACACGTCCACCTGCGCTCATTGTGAATGGAGCACACTTTATACGGTTTGCACACTCAACTCTGCATACGAAGGGGTGGAATGCAGAATATGAAGCATGCTTAGGTCTTTTAGGTACACTGCTGGTTTGGGGTGAACTCTCCACCTTAAAACAGGTATATTTTTCTTAATGGTGCTGTGTGCAATTTCAGTGGTCCCACTTTAAACTCCCACAACTGGCGGAAAGAATGTTGTTTTGTTGGACCCCTACAACCACAAATGGACCACAAAGAAAGCAATTTTGTGGGAAGTGCTATTTTGAAAGCACCACAAGAGACATTTCGGGGAAATCAACCTAGTTATTTTTTTCCACAGTAATTTTAAATGTTAAAAACAAAATTTAAAAACACTGCTCATTCCAACATGTCTACTTCCAACCCAACCAAATACTGTACATTTGGATGGTCGTTCTGAAATAAAATGTTTAGAATTAAACCAGTCATCTGTTATCTACTACACTATATACTAGGTCCAAAATCAGAAGGCTTTCCAAAATTCTGATACTTTAAAATGAACTGTTAGGACTCTTTACAGAAGGCAAGACTACACAGTTTGTGACAGATAAGCCTGGCTAAGTCACCAGCTTTGGTAATCACTTTTTAGCTAAATCTTACTGTTTGGAGCAGTGGTTCTTAATGAGCTTGAACAAACTCACAAAGAGCCAACGGGATGGCTCAAAATGATTTAATTATATTAAAAATATATCACTTCTTAGGATACATGCCACTTGATGTATGTCTTGCAGTGTCAGGTTCTCTGTTAGCAGAAGTCTGTGCTCATTTGTTGTGAAAGTTCATTGTTCTGTTTGTCACTGGGATGATAGAATGGCCGTGTCTGTACAAGCATATCACAGGGAAAGGGATGTGCAGCACTTTGCTAACCAGAAAGCTTGTGTTGTGCTCTTCATCTCCAGTGGCCTGAGGCAGATGAGCGAATAATACAGGAGGGACAGAAACATTTATCTTTCTGTCCTAATAGTAAAGAAAATGAAGTGGTCGTAATTAGATATACTATGGATTTTTTTAATGCAATACAATACAGTGTTTTTTTCCTTTTTCCTCCCTTACATGCACAGCAGAAAAATCAATATACTCCAGCAGAGCTTTGCAAAGTCAACCACTGTGCAGCATCGGATTTCAAAAACCAGGAAATCAACTCATATTGCTTTCAGAGTTCTTTCTTCTTTTCTGTAGGGGCACACAGAGCTATCAGCCAGCTATAAGACATTGTTATGATGGTCTTTGTGCTGTAGTTAGGGGTCATCTGCAATGCCTAATTTGATATCTGAAATGTGGCTCTAATATGACTAGACATGTATGTCTGATTTAACTACCTTAAAGCAAAAAACTGCATAACAAATGATCTTGCATATCACAATATGTACACTAAAGTTAGAAAATATGGGGTCATTTTTATATTTTTAAGGAAATTAATACTTTTATTAAGCAAGGATGCATCAAATTGATTAAAAGTGGCAGCAAAGACATTTATAATGTTACAAAAGACCTGTATTTCAAATAAAGGTTGGTTGTTGTTTGAACGTTCTGTTAATCAAAGTATCCTTAAAAAAAAGTTTCCACAATGCACATATCAGAATATTTGATTCCTGAAAGATTTTGTGATACTGAAGACTGGAGTAATGGCTACTTAAAATTCTGCTTCGCCATTACAAGACGAAATCACATTTTAATATATTATAATAGTACGACGGCATTTTAGCGCCACATAAAAAAAAAAATAACATGATTAAAGAAAAATAAAAATATTTAAACTTTATTCTCGTAATATCAACTTTATTCTCAAAGTACTTTGACTTTATTCTCGTAATTTTGACTTTATTCTCAAAATATTTTAACTTTATTCCCGTATTGCTATGACTTTATTCTCAAAATATTTTGACTTTATTCTCGTAATTTAGATTTTATTCTCAGAATATTTCAACTTTACTTTCGTAATTTTGACTTTATTCTCAGAATATTTTGACTTTATTCTCGAACTTTGACTTTATTCTCAGAATATTTCAAGTTTACTTTCGTAATTTTGACTTTATTCTCAAAATATTTCAACTTTATTCCCGTATTGCTACGACTTTATTCTCGTAATTTTGACTTTATTCTCATAATATTTTGACTTTATTCTCTGAATTTTGATTTTATTCTCACAATATTTTGACTTTATTATCGTAATTTTGACTTTATTCTCAAAATATGCTGACTTTATTCTCGAATTTCGACTTTATTCTCAGAATATTTAAACTTTACTGTCTTATTTTTGTCTTTATTCTCAAAATATTTTAACTTTATTCCTGTATTGCTATGACTTTATTCTCATAATTTTGACTTTTTTTCTCAAAATATTTTAGACCTTATTCTCGCAATTTTGACTTTTTTCTTAAAATACTATGGCTTTGTAATCTTAGATTTCTTTTTAAACATGGCACTAAAATGCCATTGTAAAACAGTAAAGTTTTTTTTTTAAATTGTAATAATATTTCACAATATTACCATTTTTACAGTATTTTTTTATCAAATAAATGCAACTTTGATGAAGAATAAAACACAACTTTGAAAAATCTGGCCATCTTTTAATAGTAGTGTATGTTTGTGTTTTAAGTTAACACACACTGGTTTAATACCAACTCAAAACATTTTTTTTTTCTTTTTTGCCACTAATCAGCCACTTTCACTCATACACACACGTACAAATCTGACACAATCTCAGTACAGGTTAATTTTGTATTTGGCACCATGTACTCCTTCATTACCAGAGCCAGTGAGCGGTAGATCCTGTTAAACCTTTTTAATTAGAGAGCAATTCTAAAACTAACAAGTCTAAACTCCTGAGACAAGCTCCTGATCTAATCTCTCATGGTGAAGTCATTCAGGAAAGTCAACGCCAGAACTACGGCTCATAAACATGGAGGGTAACTCAATGAAATACAAAGGCAGGTTCTCTCACTAAAGGAAAAGTCAATTCTGAGTTGGGCTAAAAATAAATCAATGACTGTGTTGGCTTGTATTAGCCTTTACCAAGCAATAAGGTCTGACAGATCTTGGCTAAAGGCCTTGATAGACTTAACACAGTTACTACAATTAAAAAATATTATGAACAACAAAAAAAATTGTTAGTGCAAATCATTAAGTGGCATTCTTCCGAAGATTTAGAGTTGGAACGCTGCATTGACCAATCAGCATCCAGGACTGGAATTGTTCAGTTTAACAGAAAACGCAATGAGCCGTGGGAAACAAATAAACACTGTGCATGAATTCTTATATAGTCATTTCGTAAACACTCTTTGATGGCAGCATTATCCTAAGCTCCTGCAGCTCCCTTCTTCCTGGAAGTTGCGAAATAAGGGGGATAAGTGTCCGAAAGTCAAGCACGACTGCAAAGATAAGGTAAACTGAATCCAAGTAGAGCAGCCATAATTAGTTAGAGCTATTTGTGCTGATGCTATCTTCCCGGTTGCACTGGTTAAAAGCCCGGTCTGCCGTTCCACTGAGATTCCAAGGAATGGAATTTTTTTCTCCAGGTCCGGCATTCGATTCTCTTCTGTTCCCTATTACAGGCCTTTGTTTACCTTTGTTCTGTATGAACGTGGTTTTGTTTGATCATAGTGCTACAGCCCTGCTGGAAAAACCAAGTAATGCCAATTTATGGTGGTTAAGATGTTTTTGAAACAAGGTTTCTGGTTTGTTGCTCATCCAGTGTGGACAAACAATCCTAACCAGCTTGACCATGATGGTCTACTTGGCCAAAAAACCATCTAGAACACCTTAGACCAATACAATGACTCTAGATTTAATAATGTCCTGCCATGACCAACCTCATGAGAACTTCTCTTTCTACACATGATCATGTTCATCACATGACTATCTTTTGACTACTGTATCAGCATAAACTCTAGTGTACTTTATACTTAAGTTACACTCTCTGACCACAGGTGGCGCTTACAGAAAAGCAGAAATACTCCGGTACACAAAGAACATTTTACAGCTGTCCATTCTTTCCATTAAACATAGGTGTAAATAGGCCTTTAGACAGGATAAAGCTGACTGACAGACACGTAAAGTGTCTGATTAAAAGGTTTGCTTTGTGAAAATGACTGGTAAATCTGTAATTGGATGTAGGCCATTTGACAGTACACAAATACATGGTAGATCTACATAGTTTGAATGATTTTAAAATGCCTGTACCAATGTGAAACCTCAATCTAGTGAGAATTACAGATCTGTATTTGTTTTTGGCATCAAGATACAGTTGGTATAACAGAACTGTCAAATCTTACTAGACAGAAACATGGCTGCAGCTCTGTGTGTTTGCACGCTGGAGGGGGATTTACTTGAAGTGACTGAGATGAGGGATTCTATCTCTCTGTCCTCTATCTACTCGTTGTCATCTCAGTGCTTCTCTCATAAACACAGGAAGGAACACGCTGAAGCTCTTGACACAGATGCCATCAAAAAGCAGTCTTATCTTCAGACCATGACATGCACAAAAGCTCACAGCCTAGCCAAGAATATGACCTTCATATCTACACAAGACACACAGAGATGCCTGTGGAACTGTACACTGTATGTGTTTCTGCACAGTAGTGCAGATACTATCACTACAGTATGTGTGATGAGTCTTTTTTGAGCTTTTTGACACTTTTATCGACAGGTACAGCGAGTGACGGGATAGAAAACAATGGGGAGAAATGTAAACGGGAAAATGTTGCAAGCCAGATTTAAACTCAAATTGCCCACGTGAGCACCAAGGCTCAATGTGTAGCAGCACTAACCTTTTTTTTAACATTTACTTCATCCCTTCACAATATTTATGACCTGGAAAATGCAATACTAATGAAAGCATAAAAATCTATATAAATAGAGGGCGAGATGTGTTTAATATTCTCCATACATCATATATAGGGTGGATATGATGAATAATTAATAATATTCTATTGGAAATGACTACATGTGCTGCGCAAGGACTTTCAGGTGCCTTCAGCAACATTTAATATCAACCCAATATATGCAAAGACAGAGCTGAAATGCAACGCACTGCATTTCTGTTCCCAGTTCCACTTATTTTCCCATTCAAAAGGCAGATGTAGTGATGGCAGAACACGTTTTAGTAGGAGGGAGTCATTTGATAGACACCATAAAGCCTGCCATTTCCTTGTATTCATTAAACGCTGCCTTTATAGCCACATTTCTTCTGTATGTGCAGAGCAATCCAGCTGCAGAGCAAAACTGTCCATCAATACATAGGTGCATCAAGCCTTGTTCAATAAATCCATTTCCTGCTAAGATCTAAAGCCGCCTTATCAAAGTGAGCAAGGCCAATTCATCCCACCTTGAAGGACACGGTCCACAAATGCAGCGGCAGGCATCCAGGAGAATGATCCCGAACTAACACTGCATTGTCAAAAAAAAAAAAAAAGGCAAATTTTCTGATTAAGGAGACACTGACCTTCATACATTCCTAAGGGTCTGCTGGGCGCCCTCTCTGTGAAATAATTTCCCTTTTTTCCACTGAATGTTGGTTACACAAAGGTTTGAAAAAATGAGTAATATTTTATAATATTATATTATTAAATAATATTTTCTTAGCAATATTTTTCTAAGAAATAATTAAATACTTTGCATGAAAATGTAATTTTTCGTTTTTTTCGTTATTACAATATCATTGCAGCTCATCATATTTTTGACTTTATGACCAAAATAAAAAATAAAAACTTTATTTTAAAATGTTAATTGTGGAAAAGGTATTAGAATCATTCAAAATTTTTACTGTACCGTACATTTTAATTCATAATAAAAAAAAAATCTATGTCTTATTAATGAATCTATTATTGTTCCATCATGACTTCTAATGAATATAGAATAGTCATTACAAAAAAAGTAGCTTTGGAAGTCTATATCAATGTTGTTAAAACACTACCACTTAAAGTGCCCCTATTATGCGTTTTCAAATATGATCTTTCATGTAGTGTGTCATGTAGCTGTATGTGAACATAAACTATCTGCAAAGTTGTGAAGCCGACAGTGCACGATACATAAACTTATTGTCTATCAAAAAAAAGAGTCGACTCACATTTGCCCAAACGAGTCGTCAGGATTTCAAATCTTTCTCTGTTTCCGCCACACGTCACGAAGTAACAGACTTGCATAATGTCCACCTACGTTCTACGTCGCGAACAACTTGCCCGCCCATACATTTCCATGGGGTTTAGGTCACATGGAAATTTACACGTACATTATACGGAAGACGCTGTATCGTACGCTGTGAGTAAAACTGTTTTATATTCACTTCTAAAAGATGATGAATCTACAAATATTGTATTTTCTAGCGATCGTTCAAAATACGTAGTTGTGTATGTTGTTGTGTAACAACCCTGCACATGTCATGCTAACCGGCTAAATCACGCTTGTGTAGTTCTGTTGTTCAGCTGTGGACCCACTGTAGTCTGACAATTTGTGATTGATGCAGCTTGACTGTCTGTCTGTCTCATTAGTTGGAGTAATGATAAAGGATGGCGTACGAAGCGGCTTTAATGCGGAAAGCGCTGTGCTATGAAACCCATTCGTTTCAATTGCTTCCGCCCTGCGTGGACGGCTTGTTTCGGCCTCGACTAAAGCGGACGCGCAGCGGAGCAAAGTTCAAATGAGTTGTTCAAATGAACTTTTTCCGCTGCGCTCTGAAGGGCTGCACTGAACCCAGCGACCAGCGCAGCGCTTTCCGCGTTCGGTGTGAAAGCCGCTTAATGCATTATACATTGCTGAAGTTTACAACATAGAGGTGTGCCCGGTTCGGTTATAAAAGCAAATTGCGAGCACTTTCCACGGTAGACCGTGCTAACTTGTGGATCAGCCACTTCAGCCGTTTCATCATCAGACTCTGGCTGGAATCGATGCCATCTTTTTTATGTATTGACAAGTATCCAGGGCTGTCAGTCAGTTATGGCAATGGGCGTTTCGTTTTCCGACACACCGTACTCGATAGACCAATCATAAAGGACTGCGCCATCTGACCAATCACAGCAGTGAGGGCTCACGGAAAGGAGGGGTTTAGAGAGACTGATTCTTCGAACTGCTTCGCACGAGTCGTTTAGGAGTCATTTAGAAATAGGGTAAATTTAAATCTATTTTTGGAGAAAACTAAAGTGTTTTTTGACCTTGCATACATGTAAACCTGTTTTGAAAGTCTATTAAAACAATATTAGCAACCTTTAAAATGGCATAATAGGGGCACTTTAAAAGTTTAGGATCAGTAAGACTTGTAATGTTTTTAAAGAAGTCTCTTATGATCATCAAGACTGCATTTATTTGATCAAAAATACAGAAAAAAAAAACAGTAATACTGCAAAATGTTATTACAATATAAAATAATGATTCTTATTTTAATATACTTCAAAATATAATTTATTCATGTGATGCAAAGCTGAACTTTCATCAGCTGTTACTCCAGTCTTAAGTGTCACATAATCCTTCAGAAATCATTCTAATATGCTGATTTATTATTAGAATTATCAATGTTGTGCTGCCAAATATTTCTTTTGAAACCTGTGATTCTTTCTTCATAATTCAAGTTAAAAAGATCAGTATTTATTCAATATATAAATCTTTTCTAACCATGTAAACCTATGCTATCACTTTATCACAAAAATAATTAAAAAAAGAAAAAACATTTTTACTGACCCCAAACTTTTGCACGTAGTGTATATTGTTAGAAAAGATTTCTATTTTAAATAAATGCTGTTCTTTCTAACTTTTTAATCGTCAAAGAATTCTGAAAAAAGTATCTCAAGTTCCCAAAAAAATATTAAGCAACACAACTGTTTCCAGCACTTATAATAAATCCGTATATTAGAATGATTTCTGAAGGATCATGTGACACTGAATATTGGAGTACTGATGCTAAAAAATTCAGCTTTGATCACAGAAATAAATTCAATTTTTAATATATATTAAAATAGAAGAACGTTGTTTAACATCGTAATAATATTTTTACATTATAACATTTTTTTCTGTATTTTTGACCAAATAAATGCAGCCTTGAAGAGCATTATAAACTTATTTAAAATACATAAAAAATATATATATATGTATATATGAAAAACTAGAAAACTAGTTTAGAAATTTAAAAATGACAAAGCCAAATTACAAATTAAAATCTAATTGAAAACTGAAATTCTAAAAATAAACGCTGTAAACATTAATAAAAACTATATAAATAATTCTAAAATAATGCTAGTCAGTACATTTTTTTTCCTCCATAACACTAAACCTAAGTCTAGCATTGGCCTAGACTATATCTAAAACTCTAAAAAAATCTAAAAGCATGACTTCCCAAAGTATATATGGTAATAATATGTACTTTCTTCTAAGCATTTTTTAAATCAAACAAGACAGGCTGCAATGCAACAAGAGCAGATCTTGAGTAGCATGAAGTAAACATGCAGTAGTGAAGGAAAGATACAGATGAAAATGGTTTGGACAGGCAAAGAGAGAGTCACCCCAGCATGGCTGCCAGTTTGGGCTGTGCCAGCCTCTTCAGAGCTGAAAAAAGAGGGGAAGGTCACGCAGACAGTTCCCCCGCAGCTGTGTTTGCGTGCTAGTTTGCGTGTGTGTCTGGAAAAGAGACACTCTGGCTGAAGCTGGGTAATTATTTGTGTTTTCACAGAGCCCTTCCCTCTAAACACAAGGGTTCTCTGGCCGTGAACCCTTCATACCCTTTACAAGCCTATTTTTATGTTGTGTGCATCTGCTTTCATGGCTCTCCACTCTCATGAATGTATAAATACACAAGGAGTCGCTGTTTCTGATTGGTGGGGAGGAGAGCTATTTAAAATGCCTGCAACTACAAGCCCTCTAACACAGAGCGAGAGGAACTTATGCTGTGTTTGTCTTGTGCCAATTACTCACTCTATCCCAACTTACATACGAGGAGAGGCTATTCAAGTTTATAGAGACAGCTAGCAGGAAAATTGACATCTGTTCTCTGTAATTCGGGAGGAAATGACAAAAGAACAAACGGCGCGTCAGTAACCGCGAAGCTGCGAAGAAAAAGCAATCACGTCCAAAAAAAACAAAACACAAGCTGACGAGCTAGGAAACACAGAGTGGAAAAAACAACAATACTATTAACACCAACAAACAATTTTTATATTTAATCAAGAAAGCCTCTTTTCACAGCTGGAGAGCTTTTTCCCCCCAGGCCTTGACATCTCCTCCATCACGCTAAGAGGGTGTGATTAATTATTCATGCGGTCCTGCAGCAGGTTAGAGATAGATGCGGCGTCTGCGTGCCGACTACACTCGTCCCCTGCTTGTTTACATGCACAGACCCTGGTGATAGAGTAAAACCTTTGCGCCTGCTTCACTCCAGCGCCACATAAACATGCAGCAGAGCCTATGAATTACACTTATTCAATTTACATGCACTAAGGGCCCGGCATTTCAAAAGAGACAAACAGCAGAAGCGGCAACAGCTTCTCCTGTGGCCTTTTTGTGATGATCTGATGAGGTCAGCGTCAGAGATCATGGTCCTGATTCCGCACAGAGTAGTGCAACAAGCTATTAGAAGCTACAGCCTTGCTGCTATTTTTCTGGGAAAAAATTACGGATAATGTTGGAGATGATGTGAATCTCTTTGACTGATCAAGGATTGGACTGATATCGATCTTTTAAAAATGAATTCCCTTGGTCTTCTTCATCTCTAGACTGCCCGTAGGAAAGAAATATCATAAATATTTCATTTAAAAATGAAAATTCTGTGCTTGTTTATGCTAACCCTGTTCCTAGAGGCACACCAACGGCAAACATGATGGATGTTTCACTTACGCTGCCCATACACTAGATGATTTTTAAAGTCGTTGCATTACACAATATTTCAGTAGGAAGAATCCCTGACAACTCTCGTTTATTAAACACAATGATACAGGGAATCACATAAGACTACAACTTCTTCCTTTGAAATTTACCTTGACCTGTAACTTGCTTTCTTATTGGCTGTAGGTTGCCGTCTTCACATCGCAAGACTCCAAATATTTAGCCTGCTAAATATCGCATCAGTGCATTCAGGGGCGGACTGGGACAACATTTCAGGCCGGGAAATCTCACATTCACCCAGGTCATGCCATACACCCACAACAAATTCTGAAATCACGAACAACAATATTTTTTGTATGGCATCATTATCACAGCAAAAAGTTGAAAGCCCTAGGCTGGGGCCATGCAAGTGTGTTATTGTTTTATCTTGCCTAAATGTCAAAATAAGTACAATAATAGCTACATCTTGACTATATACACTGCCCTCCAAAAGTTTAGAAACACACCTGGCAAAGTGTGGTTTTGGACGATATCAGCATAAATCCTTATCATTTTTTGGTGCAAATCCATTAAAGTAACTTGACATTATCATTGAAGACCAGCAATAATAATTTTCATTTTGATTACATAATAATGGCAATATATACATGTCAAAGTCAGACATGCCCATTTGCCAGCTGTGATGCCTGGTTACCGGTTTAAACTTGGCCTTGGTTTTTAAAAGATTTTTGGATCAGCACACCTTAATATCTTCAACAGTTGATTGCCAATTAAGTTTAGAATACAATGAATTTAGGCCCAGATTATGCAGAGCTGTAATAGTTGCTAATGGTGGATATTTTGATGAATCGAAAAATTATTGTAGTTTGTGTTGTCCCTTATCAGTGCAAAATCATCACAAATTAAAAAGGATTCATGTCAACATTGTCCAAAACCCCACTTTTCTAGGGCGTTTCTAAACTTTTGGAGGGCAGTGTATATTTATAAATATGCTTCATTCTTAATTTTACAGTAAATTACTGCTACTGCTAACATTTGCATTTTTAAGCAGGACAGTTTTGTCTCTCTGCTACATCTGGGCAGTTCCACTTCATTCTCAAGTCTTGCATCCTTTTGGTGGACTCGCGGATGCACAAGGCGTGCGCAAGGCGAATCGTGTTGCCAGTCAAGACTAACCGAATCATGAGTTTTATCATTAAATTGCGAATTTGAAAATAATCACTTTAGTACATTTGGCAGGTAACAAAAACAACTATATATATAAAAAAAAAACAAAAAAAATTGTAGGGCAGTGGGCCAGTTGACTGCCAGGTGACTGGGAATGACACACGTTTTTCCATGGTTTAGACAGCATAAATTAGCAGGACAACGTATTCACTAGCACATTACCTGTGCAATCCATGCAGTTGTTTACATCTAAGTATCTCCAATATGGCCACACATCCGGGTAACTGACCAAAACGTAATGTAAGTGCAAACCCTCTTTTTCAGAATGCTCCTTGTCTAAACTAGTGTTTTCCAAAAGTTGCTTGTCCAAACTGACAACAAATACATAAATCACCTTGCTGTTCAAGTAAAAAGCATCATAAACATTTACTGAGATCCCTCAAAATTAACACTGCATGTATGGTCTGAAACAACCCGCCATCATGTTTCACCTCAGGACAAGATTTACGAGTAAATATTCTGTAATTTTTTACAGGAATGTAATATGAAAAAGTTTTAACATTTAACTTTGGCGACATTTAAAAGTGAATACTAGCTGGCACAACAATGCTAATACAACAAAAGATGCTGTATATATGGGTACACATACATGCAGTTAAACATGATTAAACATGCATTATGGTTTTCAAATGCCCAGGTTTTCACAGTCCACACCACAATGCAAATTTATCCATTTGGGAGAAAAAAGACCTAATTTATATTACATTTTTCTGAACAAAAATGCTGTCTCAGTGTGGGCGAATGGCCAAAATGTAGAGAAAATATGCGATTAATGTGGACATAGGTATAACCTGATTTATTCACACTTTGTTCCAGACAGGACTGATGCCATATACTGCAGTATTTATGATAACCATAAATCTGAAAAATTAAAAACTGATATCTTGTTAACACTATATGTATAATATTTGTAAATAATTCTACATGTTGCACTACTGCTGCATAAAATCGTGTCAGAGCAGATGACATATGAAAGGAAGACACTCTACCTGCTCCCAAAAATAGTTATCTTGCTAGTGTGGGAGTATTTTGGATTCTGTAAAAAAGAGTGTTTGCAGGAAGTGTCAATCAACAGTAAGTGCCAAAGGGGCAATACCACCAACTTGTGCACCCACTTTCTCCTCCTGCAGATTTTGATATGGTAGAAAGAGTAGTGAAAAACATCCCATCCTGTCAGCCCTAAAACAGACCCACGAGGCACCTCCGCAACCTAGCCCCCCCAGCCTCACCAAAGCCAGAATGAGGATACGTGGGCCTGCGGACTCTCGAACCAGCCCCTGCTTTTTTGGTCTGTGTTTTTGGCCAAGCGCTCAAAACCGTAGTCCACAAATTTACACGTTGGCCAAAATTGTGACGCCACGTCAAACAAACCATCTCCAGGGTCGCGGCCCGATCCCTGCTGTGCCCAGGAACGAGGCGTTGTGCCCGGTATACCTCGGCGCCTCGTGGAGGGTGGATGTTTGGTGCAACCCCCCTTTCGCACTTAGTCATTTTTTTCGAGCCCAAATTCTTCCAAGGTCTCTGCCCTGCCCAGGCAGTTTGAAAATGGTGAGGGTGCCCAGTTACGACTCTTTCCGATGAGGCCCTGGAGCCTCAAACCCCTGCCGCTGATCACCTCTGGAACCTAGCCCTGCTAGGGGTCTGGGGGGGACTTTGAGGACATGTTGAAAAAAATAGTATATCCTGGTTAGGTATGTTTTGAAGCATGGCAGCTGGTTTGAGCTGGTCCTTAGTTGGTCATGTGCTGGTCCTAAGCAACTAGCTCCTGCTCAGGACCAGCTTAGGACCAGCAGATGATCAGCTTAAACCAGCTCAAACCAGCAGCCATGCTTCAAAACATACCTAACCAGCACATGCTGGTTTTCTTCAACAGGGTCACCCCAGCCAGAGTGAAGGTACGCAGGTATGCAGCCCCTGCTTTTACTTATGAAATATGTTGTTTTTTTTGTTTTTTTTTTACCAAGCAGCTATTTTTTCTGTACTAGTGAGTGACTACAGCTGTCAAGCTTTTAAAAAAGCTTTTTAGAGCTTTAGAAATAAGAAAAAATATTAATAAATAATATCTGAATTTTGAGCTACTCATAACACTGTACATCTCAAATCTCAATTGTTGCTCCTAAACAGAAGTGAGATGGTTTAGCGACTTTTCCTTGATTCTCTAGCTTCTTGGAATTGTCTTTTAAATAAAAAGCCAGTCACACTTTATTTTAAGCTCCATTTCTCGCTGTTAACAAACCATTAACTATGGCTTTTGCCTTAATAAACTCCTAATTTGCTGCTTATTAATAGTTATTAAGTTAGTCGTTAAGTTCAGGTATTGGGTAGGATTAGGGATGTAGAATATGGTCATACAAAATAGGTGCTTTATAAATACTAATAAACAGCCAAAGTAACCAGATAATAGTGAGAATTGTTCCCTATATTAAAGATTGTGTCTCCTATAGTTTTAGAAGAGATCTAAACAATTTCTCAAGCTCAGATTTGACAAGATACCAAAGTCCGAAACATATAATAAAACTTTTTACAGTTCTCATAATGAATTGCCTTATAATGAATGAATGTTAACTCACAATGAATGTAAACCATTGTCTCATTTCCACTTATTTTTGGCTCTCCAACTGAATTTTAGGAGAAACACCTGATAAAAAGTTTATACTTAAATCATAACCAAGAATAGCAATGTCTCCTATGAAAGAGTAAAACAATTTCCTTTTTCCTCTCATATCTGTTTCGAAAGAACACAGGCCTGCTTGTTTGAATCAATGACTTTAACAGCAATAACAGAATCACAGCTAGGGCTACGGGGTTCCTAGAGCGTCCTTTGAGTGGCCTGCTCCTTACACTGACTGAACAAAGGCCAGTGCAGTTTGGCTGCCGCTTTCTGAGAAGTGAATAAATCAGGGAAAGCTCGAGAGGGTGACGGGAGGATTTGAATGTCTTAATTCAGTCCTGACAGCATGCTGGGCCAACTCCACAACACCTTTTCATGTCAATTCAGGGGGCACCTTTGTTGAAGCACCCAGTCACTGCACACTAGATGATTATGACAGCCAATTTTTCAGGACTGTTTTCGTTATCCCTTCTCATTTGAAGACAACACAAACCAAATGAAAGAAAAAAACATTCAGAGCGAGAGATTATGGCTGCTGGAAAGAGTTCCTTGAATCGCCTTTGTGTATCAAATAAAATGCGCCCATCTTGGCTTTCCCGGCTGTATTCTGACTTGGTCGTCAGCAGTGTTAAAGGTGGGGGTGCTAATTGGTTCGGCTGCTTTGATCTGCAGATGAACACTGTAATCCGCTTTAATCATATTAACATAACCCCTTCTCAGGCAAGATCGGGCCGTCTATCCACATCCTACATAGACACAATTGTAGAGTCTCAAATCTTGGATGCATTTAAAACACATGGTGAGATTTTCACTTTCCCAAAAGTCTCTTTCTCTTCATTCATGATTGAATTTAGAGGAACTGCATTAACAATATGTGGCTGCAAAAGCAAGATACAAATGAGCAAAGCCCATTGTATCGCAACAGAGGATAATACCATCAGATCAGGGTGAGGCAGAGCCTCATTTTCTTGGAAATCTCCAGAGAATGGCTGGAAGAGTGTGAGCGAGCAGGTGTCAGCTCACCAGGGGACTAGTCAACAGCAGCATGGGACTGGTGGGCCAACATGTCACTTCCTGTACATCCTCTGCAAATGCAGCATTATGGCCCCTCGGGAGCATATGGTATCGTTACATGTCTCTGACCTCAGATAGCGCTGCGACCCTGCAGGCGCAATCCAGACTGGCTGTTTTAGTGCATAAATCATCAGATGCTCTTACTCACGAAGGGAAGATTTACTCATTTATTTTCAGTAATACTCAGAACACTTATATTTGGGTTGGCTTCTCAGTTTCTTGAGCTTTAGCAGTGCTGGGTAAATTGCATCATTAGCTGCGTTCCCCAGCAGTGATGTGTATGTAATGGTAAAGGGAATAATTAATGTGAAGTCATTTATACAGTTTTAGCAGTATAATCTGGATGAATGGCGGGTCTGTTTAATTGGTAATTACTAACTGCATTGATTTAGGGGAGAAATCTGTGGAAAATTGCACAGAGTGGAATTTAAATGTGCATATAATAATTCTTTCCACATTAAAAAGCTGTACACAAATTAATAGTACATCTGAAAAAATATATTTAAAATCACATAAGTTGAAGCATTTTTAAAAGAATCGTGTTGCGTCATGAGGGCTGCGGTGTTGAAATCACATGACAAAATACTAAGCACTTTTATTCAAATACCCCTGTATTATTCAAAATGTTAGCTTAATGAATAAATTAATAATGGATAACTGCCAGCAGACTTTGCAATGGCATCAGTAACTGAAATCTTTGGGATACTTTTTTTGTTTTTTAAATAAATTAATGCTTTCATCATGTTATAAAAGTCATTTTAACCTAGAAGCAAGAAACTCAGAAAACCAGGCAGTATGTTGGTTAAGTAAATATATTTGTTTTGTTTTTTGGGGGTAAAGTCCTAAATACGAATCCATATTTATGTTGCATAAATGGGTCTTTCTACAAAGTGGGTGCCATTTGTAGCCCTTATATACGTTTGTATTAATAAAACATCTAATTATAAATGTTTAACATAATTAGAAATCCAAATATTATTGTAAATATATATATATATATATATATATATATATATATATATATTTATTAGGGCTGTCAAACGATTAATCGTGATTAATCGCATACAAAATAAAAGTTTGATTTTGCCTAATATATGTGTGTGTACTGTGTGTAAGTATATATAAATACACACAAATTAATGTATATATTCAAGGGAAATGTGTTATTTATGTAAAAATATTTTATTTAGATATAATATAAATTATATTAAAAATATTATAAATACATATACTTGCAAATATTTCTTAAATATATACAGGAATGTGTTTGCAATTATATATACATAATAATTACACACAGTACACACACATATATTACTTAACTTAAACTTTTATTTTGTATGTGATTAATTGCGATTAATCGTTTGCCAGCCCTATTACACACACACACACACACACACATATATATATATATATATATACACATATAAAATTTAAAAAAATATATTTAAGCAGCAAAACTGTTTTCAACTTTGATAGTAATAAGCATCTTTATTAATAATTAAGTGCCAATAATAAGTACAAAAATAACTGAGCACTAAATAAGCGTATTAAAATGATTTTTGACACTGAAGACTGAAGTAAATACATACCATTTTAAAATCATTGCGAAACACTGTATTCATAGCTATTAGTTATTTCACGAAAATACTGTTTTACTGCATCTTTGATTAAATAAATACAGCCTTGATAAGCATACACTTCTTTCAGAAATATTTTTTAAATATTATAATATTCCAAACATTTAAGTAGTGTACATAATCTTTTTTTAATAGATCCTCATCAAATGTGGACCTACTAGAAAGTATGCTATTTCGGAAGCAGCTATTGTCATGGTATTAAATGGTAATACTATGGTATTTTGATATATACCATCATACTATCTGATTAACATTTGCACACCATATTTTGTATATTTGAATATCATGGTATTTGATACATGCTACATGTACTTCAAAGAATATCCAAAAATCATTGTGCCTTTGCATAAATGCTTTGAAATGAGCAGGAAACTGCACAAGATGGAGATGCTGGTCAAGAGCAGCAGGCCAACCAGTGATCACCCTGTTGCAGATCAAACCCATACCTTCTTTCTCCAGCCCCCAACACACACATACAAACACACACACACACATATACAATCTCTCTTCATCTTCAAACATACAACCGTCTCCAGAGCGCACCCTTATGAGGGCAGGCGTGGCTTCAATCCAAAACAGCACCATCCATCATTGCGCAATTATACCGGAACAATCTAGCGCACACAATTACTGCCCTGTAAGTCTGCACCGAACACTTCCATGCAATGCACACATGCAAATGCATGCACTCATACCACACCGCCACTCTACGAGCTGTCAAAAACACCCTCACTCTGTCCTTGGCCAACAATAATGTAGCATAGTAAGACAGCAAGAGGAGAGAAACGGACAGAGCGGACGAGAGAGAGAGAGAATTCCGTGTGCTGATTGGGGAAAACGGTGAGGGAGGTTGGGGGAAGGTTTGGCATTGTTGTGGGAATCACATACCAACCGTTACCATGGTGACCTGCTGTCAGTGATGGACTCCTCGCAGTAATGAGCGTGCTGGGTCCCAGAGAGACCCCTCTGCCTAACCCCTTAACACTACATCCCCCACCGCCCTTCTGCCTCCGGCAGAGCCAAGGCTTCGCTCCAAATGGACACAGATCAGTACCTCGTCCAGTATTTTCCAAATTTAGAGCGCATAGTTTTGATGGTTTGAAAACCTCAAGGCAAGAATGAACAAAGACGCACGGCGTGACTGACAGGCAGCACCCCCCCGTCGCTCGCACAGGTGGGTAACGTCTGGTGGGCGGGGCTTGGCGGTCTGCCAGATACGCTCTCACTAAGGTGGGCTGTAGCGGTAATGCGGGCAGCCCCCGCAGACAAACAAAGACGTTTACAGAAAAGCTCTCGCACAGCTAATAATCAGACTGTTTTAGTACACGTCGCATTCAGAATCAAACAAAAGAGCCCAGAAAGCTTTTGAGGACACTTACAGGCCAACTTTTCACAGAGGAACAAATGTACAGGTGAGGTTGAATTCTGTTAAAGGAACAGAGCCAAAAAGTACCAAGGTACCATGTTTTTGGTAGAGCTGGAAAAGAATTCAATGTCAATATATATCACAATATCATTTTTTCAATAACGGTGATATGATTTTTAAAAACATTTCCGATATTTCGATATACATTACTAGTGTTTCCCTTACATGTATTTGTGGTTGCGGTTGACTTCGTTTAATAAACACAAGCATTGCACATTTGTGAATTAAAACGCAGCACGGGTGTTTTATATGAATGCATCTCTTCAGAAAAGTTGTGGTGGCAGGTTAATTTTTTTCTGATAAAGTAGCATTCATGAGCTCAGCACTGCTTTGTTTACAGCCATTAACGCGGAAACCACCGAATCTGTTGCTCGAAAAGCACCTCCTGCTGGCAGGAAATTAAGCATTTTCAATAAGTCTGTCTCCGGCAACGTTTTTGTTGTTGCTCACTCTTTTTTTTCCTGTTTTCTGCAGCAACTATGAGCACTTTTCATATTATTTATCCTGGCTGAAGCACATTTGTATCAATATAGCCTACCAGTCAAAAGTTTTTGAACAGTAAATTTTTAATGTTTTTTTTTTTTTAAAAGTCTCTTTTGCTCACCAAACCTGCATTTATTTGCTCCAACATACAGCAAATATTGTGAAATATTTGTACTATTTAAAATAACTTCTTTCTACCTGAATATATTTGAAAATGTAATTTATTCATGTGATTTCAAAGCTACATTTTCAGCATAATTACTCCAGTCTTCAGTGTTACATGATCCTTCAGAAATCATTCTAATATGTTGATTTGCTGTTTGAAAAACATTTATTAATATTAATATTATTAGTATCAATAATTAAAACAGTTGAGTAAATTTTTCAGGATTCTTTAATCAACAGAAAGCTCAAAATATCAGCATTATCTGAAATAAAAAGCTTTAAGCATTATACACTATACCATTCAAAAGCTAGGGGTTTTAGGAGTTGGGGAAAGAAATGATAGAAATTAATACTTTTATTTAGCAAGGATCTTTTAAATTGATCAAAAGGTCTTGTGAACTTGCTATTCATCAAAGAAATCTGAAAAAAATCTACTGTTTTCAACACAAAAATATTATTATCATTTTATTTATTTATTTATTTATTTTTTTTTTTTGGAGCACCAAATTAAAATATTAGAATGATTTCTGAAGGACCATGTGACTGGAATATTAATGCTAAAATTCAGTTTTGAAATCACAGGAATAAATTGCATTTTAAAATACATTAAATTAAGAAATATATTATCTTCCAGTCGTAGTGTTTGGTAATGATTCCATCTCAACATGGTTGTTGTGCTTGGGTAGCTGGTTTCTAGGTGGTCCATGATGGTAGTCCATTTTAGACCACCAACAACCAGCTAGTCATAGTCAGGCTAATTTGTGGAAGGATGTGGCTGGTTGACAAACTAATTACAAAACTTAACAACTTAAGCTCTATTTAACATCAGAGGGTCAATACCAAAGTTTCATGGTGCTACCATACCATATTTATATATACCATTCAAAAGTTTGGAGTCAATATCCACCTTATTCTTCAACGCGGAAATAAGCCTATGGTGAAACCTACGGTTCTTTAGCCGCTATAGGAAAATAACGAGAAGAATCACAACATGCAGTAAACAGCAAAACTGGTTGCACTACAAACCAGTGTGTTCAAACTGTTCATTTTAATTAAGTAAGATAGTACATTAAAAGAATATGGGAAGATACACCTATTTGCAGTATCAAGCAGCAAAACGAGCCATTTTGTACAGCTAAAAATAGCTGGACGCAGATGAGATCGGAAGTCAGACCCATAAAATTTACAAATGGCCATTTTCTATGGAAAAATATAAGATAAGTTTTTTTTTTTTAATTTAGCAAGGATGCATCAAATGGATACAAACACACTCTATTTAAAGTAAATGCTGTTCTTTTTATTAAAAATGATCATGTTTTCCACAAAAATTCATAATTACAGGGCACGTTTCTGGAGCACCAAATCAGCATATTAGAACATTTCTGGACAATGCAGCTTTGCCATCACAGGAATAAATTACATTTTAAAATATATCAAAATAGAAAACATTTAAATAAATTCAAAATAATACTTAATAAACCGTAGTAAATATCACTTATTTAATGTAATATATATAAAGACATGAACTGGATGGTTTAATTGGAGGACCCTTCTAGGTCAAGGTTATTCTGCCACATATGAAGGCACTTTCAGTAATGCGAATTACAAAGTCACCTAAGCCTCAGATATGATTTGCTTATAGTAAGGAGGGACATAAAACCACATATTCCTCACATTAATTTCCTTCTATGATCCTCTGCTGCAAAGAAAAAAAACGACAAGAAGAATTCATTATTAACTGAAGGCAGAATATCACACAACCTCGTAACAAATCTCTCTCTGCCTAAATTTGAGATCATGGCGAGTATTTTTAACCTCGTAATCCAAGAAGAGTGTATTGCTGTGATATAGATCGGCCATATCGAGACTATAAAAGAGCGTCTTCCTGCGTTCTTCAATAACAAAGGGCGTTTAGCACCTGAGAGCAGCTCTAATAACAGTGTTACGCTCTAGTGAGCTGTGACTATTTGCACATTTCGTCTATTGTGCAGGTATGAAGCTGTCCTCCCACAGACACGTGTTACAAAAAGAGCGAGAGAAAATGAGGGGAGAATGCTGCTCTGACAGGCACACAAACACTCGTCTCGCACACGCAACTACAGTCTAGCATTTTGCTCTCGTTGAAAGCGTTCGAGGCATGTTTCCTGAGACAAATAGGAGAGGAGAAACACTACGACTTGAGCAACTTACTCACTCCCCCGCTGAAAAGACTTTCCAGGGAGAGTCGCATTTCAGTTTAATTACAGGTCTCATGTAGGCCAGATCTTTCTCCAAAAGCTCTAAATTGGAGGGAGGAGGTTTTGAACGGTCGTATCGGCAGCTCTATTCCCAGTGGTTTTTAGAAAATTATAGTTACAAGAAAATACGAGAAGAAAAATTCATTTCGGTGCAATTCAAAACCGGTTTAAAAGAAATGCTTGCTAACCAAATAAACCCCTAACTCTGCGTATTAAACATTACATCCTGTTTGTGTTGATACATTAAAAAGATGACAACTCTATCATGTCCTTCCAAAATTGTAAGACTTTCTTCTGTGGAACATATTTTGAATAATGTTGGTTACCAAACCACAAGTTTCCAAAGTTGGTTACCAAACTTACAAGTTTCAGATCACAGTGACTTCCATTGTATTTCTGACCATACAATGAAAGTCAATGGAAACTGTGTGGTTTCCAACGTTATTCAGAATATCACATTTTAGGCTCTGCAGAAGAAAGAAATGCATACAGGTTCGGAACAACATGCTATCCCTTTAAATCATATATCTTGTTCTTTGTGCCCCGTAGTTAACAGAGCTATGCATCAAAGCTAGTGAAAAATGTCCTGATTTCCAAACAATGGCGACGGAGACAGATAACAGCCTTGTCCTGAAGCTCCTCTGAGAATCTGAGTTCACAACCGAGGAAAATAAACATGTCTGCACAGAGCAAACCTCCGCTAGATGTCTTCATTTCTGTCAGCGGGAGCCAAGCAGCCTGTCCTAGTTCCGGATCTGACCACTTTAGCTCTGCTCCGATCAGCCAGTTAATACATCATACCACGTGTCATTGAGTGCACGCTGCCCCACTTGAAAACACTTCGAAACAAATGTTCGAAAAAACAGGTTTCCAACCCATTTGGAATCTGTAATGTTATGTATTTCAAATAGAAACATTCAATGGCCAAAACTGCAGGTCAGGACTTGATTCTGTTAAAAATAAGAGATGAAGTCAGCCAAAAAGGTAAGCTTGTTTCTGAGGCTGAACAATAATCTGATAAATTATTCTGAAAACAAACATAATTTTTCTTTGGAACAGTACACACCGATGAATCATGCACAGTAAGGAACATGTATTAAGAGAGTAAATAAGGTCAATTATGACTTCATGTTGACTTATGTTAGATGGGTACAGGTACATCCACCCATATCTGTGAGAAATGAGAGCCATGGACTGGTTTTGCTGGCTTAGGAGGACACATTTTGAAATATGTACACAGTATATGGGAAAAGATTTTCTTTTTAAGCTTGAATTTGGAGGAGTTTGACCTACTATAGTCAATCATAACAGAGGTCTTAAATGTACAACAACAAAAACTCTTTACAAGTCCAAAAAAAAAAGAGGAATATTATAATGTGATTAAAATAATTTTTCTTGTGTTTGGTGTGAAAAACACTTGACTAACATGACAAAAAAAATTATATTAATAATTAAATATTACAAACAAGTCATATGTTTGGATATACCTACTCATTAAGCTAATAAAACTATAAAATTACACAAACTTAAATATGGATATTTCAAAGCTTCCTATTATTTAAGGTTTTTCATAGCCACCACCTTCTGCCTACATTAAAGCCCTGTACACCACTCCTCCTGTCAACCAACATCATAAAGTGCCGGAGATGCTTTTTGGCACTTGTTGACTGCTTTTCCTTGACTATTTGATCTTATCCATTTTAAAAAATAAGGCATCTTTACACAGAGTTAAAGGGGTCATTGGATGCTAAGTTCACTTTTACATGTTTGAACATTAATGTGTGTTGGCAGTGTATGTACAAATCTACCCTATAGGCCGCTCCCACAATAGTTGATTGACATGAGCTCTCACCTCAGATCAGCTGTAACAGTCCACCCTCTTTGTTTCGATGCCGGAGCAGGGATGTAAGTTAGACAAGAATATCTCCAATTGAGGTGTTGTGTTGCTGGATGTAATAATGAACATAGTGGTCGTCATTTACTCCCAACATCTTTGCGATCGCCTTTCCTGATAACGCGCTAGTTAACAAGTTTAGCGGCTAAACGCGGCTAAAGTAAACAGGCTCGTCTCTCCACAGACACAAGAGAGGGGCGGGGCGAGCAGAGCTAATCTGCATTTAAAGCAACCTCGACCAGAATGAGATAATATTTGTAGAGCTGATTTTGGCAAGGTAAAAAGGGTGTTGTTTTACACAACCACTGAGAATTTTTAACCAAAGTATATTATAGACTTTTCATTAAGACCCTAAGGAATCATATCAACTTGTGGAAAATGGGCATCCGATGACCCTTTTTAAGGCTGCTCTGTGACTGCTCATAATTTTGAGACGTAATGCAGCATAAAAGGAAGACTAAATTAAACCAGCTCTGAACAGGGTTGCCAGGTCTTTGTAACAAAACCATCCCAATTGGTACTCAAGTTGAAGGCAGCTTCACTTCAACCTGCTGACTTAAACAACAACCCACAGCAACAGTATAAATGTAGCTCAATTCGACAGGAAAAACTTCAACTTGGCAACACTGGCTCTGAACCACCTCAACCCTAAAATAAAAGCATAGAATTGTATTTGCTGTGTAAATGCATTCATGCCACCTCCAAGCTGCATTAAAGGAGTAGTTCACTTTCTGAACAAAAATTTACAGATAATGGGCTCACCCCATTGACATCCAAGATGTTCATGACTGTCTTTCTTCAGTCGTAAAGAAATCATTTTTTTTTGAAGAAAACATTTTTAAAATTATCTCCATATAGTGGACTTCTATGGTGCCTGTGAGTTTGTACTTCCAAAATGCATTTTCTTATTTAGTCTTTTAGTCTTATTTAGGTCTTATTTAGCAAAACGATTAGACATTTTTAAAAAAAAAAAAGACAATTTATATACTTTTTAACCTCAAATACTCGTCTTGTCTAGCTCTGCGTGTACTCTGTGTGTGAATTCCGGTTCAAGACTGTTAGGGTATGTCGAAAAACTCCCATCTCATTGTCTCCTCAAACTTCAAAATCATCTTACATATAGTATATAAGTTATTTTATTTTTTTTTTTTAGAAAATGACCAATTGTTTTACTAGATAAGACACTTATGTCTTGGCTGGGATCGTGCATTGAAACTGCATTTTGGAAGCTCAAACTCACTCTAGAAGTCCACTATATAGAGATAATTCCTGAAATGTTTTCCTCAAAAAATATAATTTCTTTACAACCGAAGAAAGAAAGACATAAACATCTTGTATGAAAACGGGGTACATACATTATCTGTAAGTTTTTGTTCTGGAAGTGAACTACTCCTTTAATCAGTCTGTGTAAAGACACCTAAACGCCCCTTCAGATGCACTTTGGTCCCACCTTTGCAGTGTAAATTTGGTAATATTTTTCAATTACAATTTTAGTCTTGTAAAGAAATTCATACATAGGCAACTGACTTAAATCAAAATGTTTTTAAGATCACATGAAACATCAGAATACTTGTAATCAAACAGCTTAATCTAACTCTGACCAATTATCATGTTAGTAAGGAGACAAGCACAAAAACCAACAGTGAGAAATGAGCTGTCCCAAACTGACTGAACCCCACTGTAAATCTTAAGCATCTCCAGCCCACAGCGCACCACAGGGCCTCACAAAACTCCACTGGCAGTGATGTGTCAATGGAATGAGTCTATGTGTGGCACCTCCAACTGAGCTTGTTGCTCCCAGCAGAGAGATCTGTTAGTCTGTAGGGCATCCTTCTCGGTCCGCTGCCTTTTGTGACTCCTGGTCCTGAATTCTCAAAGCACACTTATTTGCATCTCATTTTCGAATGACAAAGCGGCAGGGGTTAAAATTTCTGGTGTGGAACTGATTGCTTCCTGTCAAGGTCTTGGGCATGTATGCTGATCATAGATGCTCTTCCCAAAGAACTGGTTCACTCGCACATCTATGACAAAATAAACGCACACTTTCCTTTTCAATGAAGGAACACAAATGCAAATTGCCATGAGCGGAAGAATGCCAGTAAAGCTAACAATGTAAAACATGTCAACAACTAAAAACAAAATTTGCATATCCTCTAAGAAATACCAGTGTTTGAAAGCAGAAAAAAATTATACCGGCCATGAATTAGAATAAAATACTCTCTGAGTAAGTACTTCTTTTGAATAAGTAATTACTTCGCCACCATTATGTTCTATGTAGTATGACTCTGTGTGGTATGAAAGTAATCCTGACATACTATATTCACCAACGTCAATCATTTACTTTCACTGCCATGGCCTGATGGAATAGTTAAGAATTCACCATGGGGGTGTAACAATACAATTCACAATTTGATAAAATTCACAACACTGAACTCATGATACAACACTATTGTGATATTTAAGCCAAATAAAAGAAGAACATTTGGTGAGCATTTAAACATTTTGAACATTTAAAAGCAGTGTAATTCAATAAGAGATTTAATCTTTAGGTCTGTAAAAAAAAAAAGTAGAGTTTAAACCAAAACAAAAGACCAAAAGACCATGTTTTCACTCAGCTTATCTGGTTTTTTTTTCTTCAATGGTATGAACAGACAATTTGCATATGAAAATCAGACTAAACATTTGTGTTGGTGTGAACAGGCCTTAAAACTGCAACTTAGCATAATTCAATTTGCATAGCACTTTTAGCAACAAATTGCACAATTTTGAATTATTTGCACAGAATTTTGTAGAACAAGAATAAAAAGGTAAAACACTGTAATTATCCGCTGTGAAGTGTGACTGCAAGTGCGAGAGTAGGACACTGAGGCCGTGCGGGACAAGTATTAATTGAGACATTATCAGGATTGCCAGAGGGGCCAAAACACAGATCTGGTGACCACTGGAACAAAGAACATTCGCAGTGGATTTGACATTGTCCAGACACGGCGTGCTGGTGGCAGGGGAGGAGTTACAGGCTGAGTGAACGCATACGAGCTCTGTCCAAACACTCTAACATCATGTGCACATTCATGCATGCCTGACACCCCCCCTTCACACCACACACACACACACATTCACACAAATCTTCTCAAAGTGCACAAAGAGTCTGGATAGAAACAACACACTTTCTTTCTCCAAAGGTTCAAGGTACATTGTTATTCTACATTCATACTGACAACCAGGCAAAATCCCTTCAACAAAGACACTTCCTGAAGAGGCTGTGCATTGTGTACCGATGAAAAGAAACAGCTATAGAGAAAAGCAGAGAGAATGGCAAAAAAAAAACAAACAAAAAAAAAAACCATGGCACCCAAGCACAAAAACCACAGTAATAGTTTGTTAGACTGAACCTGGAGACTATTGTTAAAAAGACCTCAATCTAAGATCTAGAATGACATGCACAGAATCACTTCATTCACTGAATCGTAATTCGGAAAATTAAACAATTGAACAATTCCATTGACCTGAACATGTCTTAAAACCACAATATTCTTCTTTTTTCATAATTAATTGTTAAATTCTGAACTGAAAATCTTAATTAATTTCAGAAAATTCAATCTGAGATCTAGAATCACTTCATTAACTGCAACTTGCTTTGGAAAATTGGAATGAATTTTCAAGTTGAACAATTATGTTGGCATGAACGTCTTAAAACCACAATATTTTTCGTTTTTTGCAATTAATTATGAAATTCTGAACTGAAAAGCTGAATTAATTGCAGAAAATTCAATCTGAAATCTTGAATATCGAGAATCACTTTATTCACTGCATCGTGCTTTGGAAAATTAAACTGAATTTTCATGTTGCACAATTATTTTGGCGTGGACATTTCTTAAAACCACAATATTTTTTATTTTTTGCAATTATTTGTGAAATTCTGAACTGAAAAAGTTTATTTTCAGAAAGTTAAACCTAAAATATAGAATCACTTTACTCACTGCATCGTGCTTTGGAAAATTGGACTGAATTTTCATGTCGAACAATTATTTTGGCATGAACATCTTAAACCACAATATTTTTTATTTTTCACAAATAACTGTGAAATTCTGAACTGAAAAGCTGAATTAATTGCAGAAAATTCAATCTAAGATCTAGAATCGTAGTAACATGCATGCAACTAAACAACTAGTCAATTGTGTGAATTGGTCCTTAAACTAAAATGTTACCAAATAATTTGATTAAAATATATATATATTTGCAATATCAAATGAAAAAATGAATTTTTTAAATGAAAAATGGGCGACCGCTCCGTTAAGTTAAAATGAGGGTGGTTAGACTTAAGTGGACATTATTCAAAAATACTTAAATATAGAATGCTGTAACTGACCAATCAGAATCCTATCCAGAGAGCCGTGTAATAAATTATGATAAGTAATGAGATTTGACATTAGTCAGGCCCGTGAGGAGGTATTGGAGGGTAGATATCTCTGTCACAGTTCCAGGAGCTCATAAAAGACCAGTCTGATCCCCATCCACAGCAGCATTTATCTTCATTCTCCATACATGGGTGGGATAGTCACTGATGGGGGGGAGTGGAGGCTCTGACTGATTACACCCGTCTCTCCGCCCTCTGCGACTGCACAGCGGGGTGGGATGGGGGACATTCAGCGATTGAGGGGTGCCTTCGTTCGCCAACATCCTCCCCTGAGTAAATCACAGGCTGGAAGGTGCGCGTTGAGGCTATAAGTAGAGCGGATACAGGCTAATTGTTTATTGCGGCCTTGGACAACTGTTATGGGGCAAAGGGTGCGAGAAACAATCAATAAAAACATGACTGTGTGGGGCCGTCAGTTCCTGAGGCAGCATCTGTACAGCGCCGAGCCAAACAGCATGATGGTTCCCTCACACAGTCAATTAGCCGTATTAATTAACTGTCCAATACATATCATTTAAAATCAATTTAGCCCTCTTTATGGACTCTCTCAGGCACAATTTCAGGCCAAATAAAGCTGAAATAAACACAGCCATTATTCATGCACAAAGAGGTCTGATATCGCAGACTTTATATCTGAACTACAAGAGGAAACAAATTATCATTAAATACACACTGATCCATGGAAAAAAGAGCCAAGTCACAAAATTCTACAAACATTTTACTTTAAAATTATATAAAGGAAGTTCTTGTCAAAACTATTAGCATACATGATAAAAGCTTTGGAGCACATATGGTTAACTGCTTGCAATATTTGCTTTTATAATACATGAAGAACATGACAAACTTAAATTTCATTATTTTCCAAAACAGCTATTCCTGCAGAACTGCAAATGAAATTTTAAAGCCGTGGTGAATATTTTATGTAAATAATGGCTTATGTTTTGGTCTGTTTCATACAGAAGCCTGTTTCCACCACTGAATAAAAAAATAAAAAAGGTAATTGCGACTTTTTTGCTCACAATTGTGAGTTTACATCTTGCAATTCTGACTTTTCTTCTTAGAATTACGTGATACAAACTCACAATTCAGACTTTTTTTCTCAAAACTGTGTGATATAAACTCACAATTGCATGTTATAAAGTCACAATTGTGAGATGTGAACTAGCAATTCTGAGACAAAATCAAAACCGTGAGATATAAACTCGCAACTGTGGCTTTTTTTCTCAGAATTGTGAGCTTATGTCGCAATTGTGACTTTATAACACATAATTTCCAATTGTCAACTCAGAATTGTGAGATATAAACTTTCAGTCTTTTTTTCACCTCAAAACCGGACTTTATAATTCGCAATTGCAAGTTTATATATTACAATTCTGAGGATATTTCTTACAATTGTGAGTTTATATCACTCAATTCTGAGAAAAAAGTCAGTGTGACTTTATATCTTGCGATTCTGAGAAAAAAAAGTCAGAATTGCGAGATATAACCTTACAATTGTGAGTAAAAAGTAGCAATTACCTTTTTTTTATTTTTTATTCAGTGGCAGAAACAGGCTTCCATAGTTTCGCGCACAAATCTGTAGTAAAGTTTCAGAAAACTTGAAATATAGGCAGGGTTATTATAGTTAACTAAACTAAAACAGCAACAATAAAATAAAATATTGCACTTAAAATAAAAAAATAAAAAAAAAAATATATTTTTTTTTTTCAGTTAAAATAGCTAAACACTAAACCTGAAATAAAATGTTATAAAAAATATATATATAGACATTACAAAATATATAAAAATAACACTGAATATATAGCGCATAAGTAGCATGACTTGCATTACGGGACTTTTATGTCATGTAACTTGTCATGTAATAATTTCTCCCCATTCACGTTATAACACAATTGTGAGTTTATATCTTGCAATTCTGACTTTATTTCTCAGAACTGCGACTTCATATCTCTCAATTCTGACATTATAACATGCAATTGCGAGTTTATATCATGCAATTGTGAGAAAAAAATATCACAATTGTGAGAAAAAAGTCAAAATTGTGAGATAAAATGCAGCAATTATCTTTTTTGGTTTTTATTCAGTGGCAGAAACAGGCTTCCATAGTTTTGCGCACAAATCTGTAGTAAAGTTTTAGAAAACGTGAAATACAGGCAGGGCTATGATAGTTAACTAAACTAAAACAGCAACAATAAAATAAAATGTTGCACTTAAAATTAAAAAATATATAAAAATATATTTTTTTATTTCAGTTAAAATAACTACAACTAGTTATTTCAGCTAAAATAACTAAAAACTAAACCTGAAATAAAATGTTATACAAAAAAATAACACTGAATATATAGCACATGAGTAGCATGATTCACTTTATGGGACTCTTATGTCATTTAACTTGATATCATTCGTCCCCATTCACTTTCAGTGTAAGCATTCTGCATAGGATCTCCTTTGTGGCCAACAGAAGACAAAAAGTCATATGGATTTATAGTGACATGAGGGTGAGTAAATGATGACAGAATTATCGTTTTTGGTGGAACTATCCCTTTAACTCAGAGCACTCCTCTGGTAGTGGATTAAGACAGTATGTCTGTGAAACAAAGCCGCTGTAAATCAGCGAAGCCTGGAAGAAAACAGCAGTGCCGTCCACACAGGGCAGTCACCAGCACTAATGCTCTTCACGGAGAGACACTGTCTACCGGCCAAACTAAACTGCTAAGACTGACACCAATTTGTACAAAGACAACCGACAGTGCCTCAGGAGCAAAGCCTTGCTGTCAGATCTCATGGAGCTCTGTACCAGCATTGTGTGGAAATGTCAGCCATGGTCTCTGCTGAGAAAACATTCACGCTAAGACACTATTCAAATAGCATTTACTTGCATTATGCAATGCCGAGAGAAGGAGAAACAACCATTCATCTATAAGCCAATTCAAAATGCTTTCAGGCTTTCTGTATTTCGCAAAGAGAGACAACAACTTCAAACAAATCTCTTATGGGATCATGCAAATCATGATTGAATTATCTTTTATGTTAAAAATAGACTGCTGTTCAGAAGTGCTGTTTTGTCTTATTTTGTCTCTCTGCAGACCTAACTCATGCCTCTGCTTCACTAAGCTCTGTGTTGTCCTACCCAGAATTCCTCTCAGCATTCCACTGAGCTTCAGCACAGTTGATTCTTCCGGTTTCACGGCTAAATGGCACCTACAACTAACACATGAAAACAACATTGATAATTAACAATAATGCCATAGTAATAGATTCAGAAATGGTCTGAACATATGATTGAAATGGAATACTTGTGCAACAAGGTATAATAATGTGAAACAGAATGCAGTAGTATGATACATCTTCACCACACGGCTTCAGTCAATGCATGTTTAATTCACTGTATGACTTCTAGTTAAATAAATGCAATTATTTTACATTTTTAATCCAATTTTGTGTCAAAATAGCAGTATTCAGTGAGAAATGTCATCACACTCATTACAAAATGAATAATCAAGTTGAGTGCATTGTGTTGTGGGTTCAATATTACACATTCTGGTTATATACTGTACATGTTAGCAAATGTAGTAGGTTACCTGTGCATTCAATGTATATTAATATAGCTCTGAAATTTCATACTATGATAATATTTAAATTAACAAATCACACAGATATGAAGTTTCCTCCAGATAGAAATAAGGCCACTTCAATAGCACAGAAAACCTTCTCCTATTTATCAAAAGGTGCCAGTAAAAGTGTTTCTGTGAAAAAAAAAAGAAAAAAAGAAAAAAGGTACAAATAAAAAAGATTAATGTTGAAGATATTCTAAAAGCCTTTCAAGACTAATAGTATAAAACTTTCTAGGGGAATATTTGAGTCTTAAGGACTTAAGAGATTGCAAATAAATAATGAAAGAAAATCTTTGAAACAACCCTTTTGAGGCAGCGAGAGATTTCAAATCAAATCTATTTAACATTTTTGCCTTAAACAAAATATTGCCACGAAAAAAAATAATCAGTACCAAGCAAAGTAAAAAGAAATAAGCACAGCAGGCGGAAAAAAAAAAGACACAAAGACCAAAGGTGTACATAAAATACTGGAAAGGACCTGAGGACGAGATACACACACAGAGAGACTTTCACAGAACTACTATTAAACACACACACACACACTTTCAGAGTAAGAGAGAGAGAGGTCTTTGGATCATGAACTGCTCCAAACCTGCATAGTAAAGATCCTGTGGTGTGAATTCCTAAACAGGGAGCCAGGACTAAGGATGAATTATTTATGGCGGCCCTTTGCTCCATGTCAGCGGCTCCACTGGATGAAATGATATTTATGAAGTCCCATGGGCAGGGGAAGTTAAAGTGAAGGGGGAGGAGACGTCCTGCTCTGATGGGAGAAAACCAGCCACTGATTGAGGGATGCAGCATGAGAAAATGCTAATAAAAGTCCACGGGAGGTGGAGGAACATGTTTTCATCAGCACAAAGAAAAAAGGATGGACTGAGAAAAATGAACATATGGGTTGTGCATAGTATGGACAAATAATCGGGCCTGCACACAACAAATAAATAAATAAAAATCGAAGGAGATGACTGACTTGGACAGCATTGAACAACAGCATCTCATCTTGTTTTTTTCACAGTTTATTTAATCACTGATGTATCAGCCTAATAGAGCAGACTGGCAGCGAAGACTGTCTTCCTACAACTGTAGCACTGTAGCAAATATCACCATTCATGTCTAAATTTGTCACACTTTGTGCAGAACTAATTTTTGTTGAATCAATTTTTGTTACCATTTGCCCACTCTTGTGTTTTCAAACTAGTATGACTTACTGTATGTCTTGACATATGAGTGTGTTAAAAATCACATTGTGAAATATTACAGTTAAAAAAAAACTGTTTCTATTTGGACCCTGGACCACAAAACTAGTCAGTAAATGTCAGTTCATCACATCAACTGAAAACCGAATAAATAAGCTATTTGAAAATCTGGAATCTGAGTGTGACTAAAATCTAAATATTGAGAAAATTGCCTTTTTAGCATATTACTAATCAAAAATGATGTTTTGATATATTTATGGTAGGAAATTTACAAAATATCTTCATGGAACATGATCTTTACTTAATATCCTAATGATTTTTGGCATAAAAGAAAAATTTAGCATTTTGACCTATACAATGTATACCCATATTTTCTGATCCAGGGTCACATTTAAAAATATTTCAAAATGAAATTTATTGCTGTGATGGCAAAGCTGAATTTTCAACCATCTTCAGTGTCACATGATCCTTCAGAAATCATTCCAATATGCTGATCTGAACTAAAGAAAAAATTTCTTACACATGATCAATGTTGAAAACAGTTTTTGCTGATTAAAGGAGAACTCCACTTCCAAAACAATTTACAAATAATTTACTCACCCCCTTGTCATCCAGGATCTTTCTGTCTTTCTGTCTTCAGTCATAAAGAAATTATGGTTTTTGGGGAAAACATTTCTCCATATAATGGAATTCATTGGTGAACTTCCAAAACGTAGTTTAAATGCAGCTTCAAAAGGCTCTAAATGATCCCAGCAAAGGAAGAAGGGTCTTAGCCAGTGAAACGATCGGTCATTAAAAAAAAAAAAAAGGTATACTTTCTAATCTCAAAAGTTCGTGTAGCACAGGCTCTGGGATGTGCATCCACCATACTACGAATCGCATCTAAATTCATCATCTGCATACTCTGGCTCAAAAAGGTACAGTATGGCGAAAAACTCCATCTCATTTTCTCCAACAACTTCAGAATCGTCCGACATCGTTGTACCTTTTTGTTTGTAAACAGCGTTTGACTTACTTGCACTTCCTTACTCTTTGCGCGTTCACTTTGTAAACACTGGGTCTGTAGTTCTGCGTGCCCTTTCGACGTGATTCAATAGTACGTAGCGTCGTGGACGCGCATTCCAGAGCCAGTGCTACACAAGCTTTTGTGCTTAAAAAGTATACTAATTTTTATTTTCCGAAAAAAATTACCGATTGTTTCGCTAGATAAGATCTTCCTCAGCTGGGATCGTTTAGAGCCCTTTGAAGCTGCATTTAAACTACATTTTGGAAGTTCAAAATCGGGGCACCAATGAAGTCCATTATATGGAGAAAAATCCTGAAATGCTTTCCTCAAAAAACATTATTTCTTCACGACTGAAGACAGAAAGACATGAACATCTTGGATGACAAGGGGGTGAGTAAATTATTCGTAAATTGTTGTTCTGGAAGTAGAGTTCTGTATTTTTGATTAAATAGCACAAGTGACTCCTTCAAAAACATAAAAAAGGTCATTATGGTGTGTATATATATGAAGAGTTCAGATGCAAAACCAGCTAAAAGCCATCTCGGTCAAAAATGAGATAATGATACTGAGTGAATGCTCTCGACACATATTATACATCCATCAAATACTTCTTCTTCAAACTCGCTAAAATACCACCCTCAGCCCAATCAGAAGTATTGCATAGAAACCTATACATCTGAGCCTGATAAAAATGTATAAATATAAAAAAAAATATATATATATATATATATATATGTATATATATAAAAAACTTACACATTAAATTATTTATTTTTAAAAAGTACATTTTAACACATGTAGGACCAGTGGACACCTTGTATCAAGTTCCACACAGTCATCGTTTGAAATGAATTCTTGGATTGTGCACTCGCCACAGTTATAAATCTTGTGGTTTCTTTCCATGGTCTTTTTTTTTTCCATAGCTGAGCATAACATCCACATTACCCCTACGTTTCCAAACTCTCAGTGTGGGAGGTGTCAGTCTAAATTAAACAGATTGAGAACGTTCAAACTCAACATGTAAAAATATCCAAGACCACACAGGGTACGTTTAATTAAAGAGCGTAAAGATTATAATTTACCCTTGCAATCCCTTTAAAAACCATCCATGCTTGCTAAAAGTCTGCTGGAAAAGGAAAAACGATGCCAAGCCACTGACCAACACCAACACACAATGAGAAATAGAAATCATCTCAAAATAAGGCTCATTTGATTCTCTTTTGAACATTTATGTGCTGTGTGAATGCGAGCTTACATGACTGAATTCCCTCTTTAAACAACTTGAACATTTTGGCTGTTTTCTTGATCACCAGGCAGTAACCGGAGAAAATGGGTCTCAGTACAACTAAATTTAGGCAGAAATTTATTCAGCACACAGCAGTGGCTGAAATATGTCACTTTCCATTTTGTTCTCAAGTCATTTGTGATCAGAATCAGATTTTTGTTCCAGGCGTGATGCATCAAAACAAAAACCTCAAAACACACTTTTACCCCTGGGTGAAGAAACGCTCATATCTGAGAACTAATATAATAATGTCTGCCTTGTCTTTTATGACACCATCTCATAACATGATCATTTTTTTCCAGCAGACACAGATTTAGACATCCGATATCCAGTATACAATCATTATTCATGCACTATTCATGCACATCGCTCATAATAACTTATAACCCCGCTTACGCCAGCCGCTCATGAAAAACATTCACGTCTGTGGTGCAGCTGAAATATTTGCTTTTACAGCAGTTGTACAGAAGCAATTAGCATATTTCATGGCAATTGGCAAATAACACTGCTATGAATGGTGCTCCACACACATACTTCTCTAAACGTGATTGGTGTGATTTCTTTGAGTAGCTTTTGAGGCTTACCAGTGTTAACGGTAAGTGCAATCATAATTAAGAAAAAATTATAGTTCTTAGTTTTGTTGCTGCAGGCCTGGTCTCAATGTATCAGAAGTTTTCACTTACCTTCACCCTCTGCTTTCACATCTGCTTTACAGATGAAGTGTGTTTACTATTGTACTATAGTTATTGCTTATGGCTAGGAATTAGAACACAAACTTTTGATTAGGTATAAAATCTTTCTATCACTAAAAATTACAGGTTAGAAATCCCATCCCAGAGTAGAGAGTAGAGTTTTTTGTTTGTTTGTCTTTTTGATGACAAACTTTTTTCAAATATTTGTTCTTTTTTTGGTGAGAACATAAGAATACACCAATCTTAATTTCTTCAGACAATAAATATATTTTTTACCTTTTTAATTTTTTTTTCAAATAAATTATTAAAGGGGTCATCAGATGCCCATTTTCCACAAGTTGATATGATTCCTTAGGGTCTTAATGAAAAGTCTATAACATACTTTGGTTAAAAATTCTCAATGGTAGTGTAAAACAACACCCTTTTTACCTTGCCAAAATCAGCTCTGCAAAAATCATCCTGTTCTGGTCGAGGTTGCTTTAAATGTTAATGAGCTCTGCTCACCCCGCCCCTCTCTTCTCTCTGTGGAATGACGAGCCTGTTTACTTTAGCCGCTAAACTTGCTAACTAGCACGTTATTAGGACAGGCGATCACAAAGATTCATTAAAAAACCCTTATACTCACTTCTGCTGTAGGTGAAGCTGGATCACAAATGATTCATGTGAACATAGACGGATATATGTAGATCGGGAGGCGCATTCCCTTCACAAACAAACGTAATCTACTGCATCTTCAGCGGCTCAGATGTTGGGAGTAAATGACGACCACTATGTTCATTATTATCACATCCAGCAACACAACATTTCAATCGCTCAATCTGAGATATTCTTGTCTAACTTACATCCCTGCTCCGGCACTGAAACAATGGAGGTCGGACTGTTACAGCTGATTTAAGGCGGGTCTGAGGTCTGAGGTAAGACGCTCACATCAATCACGTGCTATCATGGGAGCGGCCTCTGTCGGAGAATGGCTCGATTTGAAAAAGGGGATATTATTTTTACAGATTAATCAAAAACCACTGCATGGATTTGTATCATTATAGGGTAGATTTGTACATACACTGCCAATACACATTAATGTTCAAACAACATGTTAAAGTGAACTTTGCATCCGATGACCCCTTTAAATGAAATAAAAAGAAGTGATTGATCTTTTCTTTTGAAAATTAAGCATGGCTTTACTACAAATTATATATTAAAAAAAATGGTTAAGCAGTTAAACCATGGTAACCCCAATGTAACCATTGTTTTGCTACACTAACCGTAGTTTAACCATGGTATCTGTGGTAAAATTTATTTTCTAATTTGCTTTTCCAATTTTCGTAAGAGTTAATACGCAAGACCTAACTAACTGAAATAAAGCTAAATAGAAATGATAGCTAAATAAAACAGCAAAAAAAAGAAACTTAAAACTAAACTAAAACTCAACACATTAACAAATACTAAAATAGCATATAATTAATACTACAATAACACTGAGGTAAAGTGAGTTCACAGATGCAACCACAACCCTAAAACCATACAATGTCGAAAGGACAGAAAGACCTTCTACAGTACATTCCCAATAGCAATAATGAATTAAGCAAGCGAACAAAGTGGAGTTAAAATCTCTAGAGTATTCATAATCTCTGTAGAGAGAAAATGATTCCAGTGCTATTTTAGCACATTTTCAATGTCAAACATCAATAACTCCTCCCATCTCCTTTTCAGCAGCCTCTTTTACATATTCATGACTTGCAGGATCAATGAGATGACAGAAAGACTGATGGACAGAAGCAATCGCCTTTAGGACGACAAACACCCTGGAAGCCCTGGAAGTAATTTTGACTGAAAAGTAATGGAGAGATTTAAAATGAATTTCAAATGAAAGAAAATGAGATTCACAAAGCTTGGATAAGTGCTTCACCACAGTCAATACTGAAAAACTAAAAGTTCAATTAGTGGCACACAATGAGCAGCTGAATCATCAAATGAATAAACTGCTTTGTAGACTGAGCGTTCAGATCATTTTTATGATTTACATCTGCAAAGTTCAAGCAGGTGGTGTTTACACACATTACCAAACAACACTGTCAGCATTCACTAACAACAACTTATAAAATCAAGTTTTAATAAGCTCCTAAAAGAATGTAACTCGGGCAGAAAAACACCTGTTTGGGCGAAGATTTTTAAAGCGTTTGGGGAAATGGGAGGGATTGGAGACACAAGAGCTCTTTCTCTAACAATTCCATTTAATGGTGGTGGTGTGATGGACATCTGAACACTGGTCTAACATAATGATTCAGGTTCTGCTACTGCCTAAAATGGAAAAAAAGTGGAAATATGTTCTCTAGAAACCCATTCAACTATGCCAGATCAATCCAGACACCTCTGTACAGTGTTATATTACTGACTAGCTCCTCAACGGATCAGTAACCCGCTCAGCATATCCTCACACACATCTCACAGCTCTCATTTCAGTGGCAGCAGAGCTTCTGAGGTTTATGGGTAATGCTAGTATGTGATAAAGTGAGACGGATGTGTTATTAGATTGAGAAGGTGGTTCCTCACTACTGAACAATCTAGCTAAAGTCAGAAGTTTTTATTTATAGCCATTAGCTGGTCCAAACCAGTCTAGATGGTTGATCAGCAGAACTATCACCTGAAAGTCCTAGTTTCAACTAGTCATTTATTTATACAGAACTTCATTGCTTAGTGTTTCAAAGCAGCTTCACATTAATAAACAGGAAACAGTGTTAATGGCATGAAATTAATCAATTAACAAATTCAACTGAAAACAGCTTTTCAGAAGATAATAGTTTATTATTTAGCTTAATTTAGACAAATTCAATAAAGAATGGAGCTGTAAATGGTAAAATACTCACAATTCCAGCTGAACAGATGCAAGAAATTCTTATTCTACTACTTTATGTAAAGATACAGGGATTGGACAATGAAACTGAAACACTGGCCAATACAGTGTTGGAGGTTTCATGGCTATATTTACACAGCAAGACTGGTGACAGAGTGATTTGATAAACATGAAAGCGAAGTTAAACATCTCTCATGACCTGCACAGTCACCAGATCTGAATATTATTGAGCCACTTTGGGGTGGTTTGGAGGAGCGAGTCAGGAAACGTTTTCTTACACCAGCATCATATAGTGACCTGGCCACTGTTTTGCAAGAGGAGAATCCCTATGGCTACTGTGCTGGATTTGTATGTGTCATTCCCACACTTGAGCGCAGCATTTTTAGAATTCTGTTTCATGCATGAAACTAAAGTGCAACAGTCGAACATTTACATAGAAAAACAATGGAAATGCAGCGCAGTCGAATAAAAAGCCTGTGAAGAACTACTACTGTATGTCTGATATTTCATGTTTGCATAATGGCGACAGGCTGAAAGCTGCTGTTTATTGTCTTTAATAATAAGAGTCGACTGGTGTTATACCTTCGGTCATTCTGAATATGAATTACCTTGATTTTTGAAGTTTTTTTAAAGCATTTTCCTTGTATTATTTCTGAACATATAATATGTATAACACAAATCTGTACAAGATTTAGTTGTTGTTCATGCATCTTTTCTGCAAATGTATTTAACAAGTTATTTGTTTAACATTTACATCATGTTGACAACTTCATGTGTGGTACACTTGGAATAGAATTTTCTTTAACTAGAGGGTTAATAAAGAACAAGCTACTTGAATCATGTTGTAGTTACATTTTCAAGTTGACTAGTTAAAAGGTGTAAAAAAAAAAAAAAATCGAAATTTTACATTTTTTGCCATATCGCCCAGCCCTACTTCACCGTAACCTTGATTTTTTGCTTTTTTCAAAGAAAACTATGAACAAACCAAAATATTTTGTGTTAATCAGCATTAAGCCACAAATGCTATTGTATAAACTTGTCTTGTACTGAATCCAGAATATTCCTTTAAGCTGGTTAGGTCTGACAGACCATCTCAGACATGCAACAAACCAGTGATCATATTCCAAATACCAGCCTGATCCTCTTCAACTTGTATGACCTAGTTTTCCCCCCGGATTCAGAGTTCTGAATCAGATCACCATGAGGCATGCTTTAATTTCCCTCATTGATTCATCACTTTCTTCATTCGCTGTGGCAGTGGGAGTAAGCCTGGCCAGTTTCTTACATCATACACTTGGCATGTCTCACAGCTCTCCTCTTCAACTCTAAACTAGCCATAAATCTCCAGCGCTCATGCGGCCCCTGACCCCTCCGCATTGTGCCACTGCTAAAAGAGAAGGATAAAAAAAAACCACATGGCTCCTTGAGCACAGCATGAAAGTATCTGAAGCATTGTCCGATGTGACCTCAACAAAAGAGAGCAGCATTTCTATTAAAACGTCATCTCGTGGCAGTTGGCTTTGTAACACAACAAAGCAGACACCTCCTGATGCACTTGGCTAAACCAACAATAGGAGTAAGTCAGAGTGCGATATGATGTATAAGCTCAGCCCTGAACCTAACCGGGATAGTCAATGATGGGAACCACAGCGGAGCAATGTGGGGGGCTGGGAGGGGGAATTTGTGCCCTGCAGGACTCAGATGGGGGAGAAACTAGCATCCATTATTAATGCAAGTCGGCTGCAAGGGGAAATGGATCAAATGTGGCTTTCGGTGAAGCTACTACCTGCATAACATGAATTATTTGTTGTTCATCGTACAAGCTTTGTCCTTTTCGTCCTCCATAAATGTCTTTTTCACATTGTCGGCTACAATCTCATTTCAAAAACTGCTCATTTGGTATCACCTCAGAGACCGAAGAGATTCAGCGCCATATGGAAAGGTAGAGAAACTGCAGAATTAGCATTTCCCAGTATGCGATGCATTTGTAAGAAACACACGGTGTCACGAGCGGAATAATTCAATCACACATTATGGTAAATACCCATAAACATATGGCTGGTTAATGGAGTCCAGGAGACAATTATGCTCTTGAACCCCACGGAGTGAATGACATGGGCTACAGGAGCAATGCTGCTACCACAGCACATTTAATTCAATATAGCAAAGTAAGGTGTGGTAGATGTGACAGCACATGATGAAGTGACACACAACAGAGAAGGAGAAGGAGGTAGGAAGGGGGTTGATATTGATTGCACTACCTTCAGTCTGAGATCAGCATGAGCTAGCTGGAGATCTCAAGCCCAGCGTCTAGCAGTTTACGGCATGTGCCCCCTGGGATGCGAGCGGACACAAATGAGCCTCAAATGAGTCTCCGTCGGTCACGCCACATATTCCACCTCACCTCCATCCCCCATGCCTTCACATAACAACACATCAAGCGCTGATTGAAATTCAAATAGGAGCAGCGCACGACGGGATAGACATAGCGAGGCATCGCCAAGGTTCTCAGGGGCCCAATACAGCACAGCTCCATAACCACTTAACTACTAGTCAATTTTCCACTGAGATTTTGGAGTGATGTTTGGCGATATGTGATTTCATGGGTGATCAATGCTCTGTATAACCTTTCTGGTGAAGAAATCCAAAGCGCAAGTAGGCAACATTCATTTTTTTGTGTTTGCCATTTAGCAGAAACGCACAACCTTAATGGTCACATTTACTTGTTCATTAGCGGAAAGAACTCGCCGGATGAAAATGGACGGCAAAGCTTGAAATTATATTAGGAAAGGTTTACCTTGAGTAATTCAGTTACAGGGGTTCCAGAGCTCGTCAAGGACCCTAAATCAATTTGTGCACAACAAAGCATTAGAAATGAACGAAGGCTTATATTAGGTAAATCTCATTCTTTAGATCATCACTCCTGGTACACTTAAATGATCCAGACTCTTGGTTCTCTAAAACATTGAAAGAATAAAGAATAAACTGAACATCAGTCCAAAAAAAGAGATATGATTGCTATGAATAGCTGGTGAATGATAGCAACAAATTTCAAAGAGTAACCACTGATTTTTTAAAACCATGATAAAATGTAAAGAAAATGTCAGAAAATATGATGAGATTCCAAGTAGTTCCAAAATTCCAGAATCAGATACTTAAGTTCAGGAATCGGATACTTTTTGTAAAATCAAAATTCAGTTCCACCTATCAGGTTCTGTGTGCGCATGAATCATTTATTCAAGAGATTCATTTAAAAACACTGATTCATCCAGTAATGAAACAAGAAAATCTTGATTCATCCATTCATAAATTCCATGAGATTTTGTTTAGTTGTCTAATATTTTTTCTTCAGAATTGTGAGAGAACTACAACCTCCATTAAAAAAAGTCTTAATTTATTCATAATCGTGTGGGTCTTTTTTGCACACAAACAGCTCTTAATCAAGTCTAGTTTTTAGGTAGCTGCCTGATTTTTGTTCATGGTATTCAACAGCAATGAATATTTGTGCAAAAAGAGACACAGAATAAATATGTAGATATCTAAATGTTTGAATTAACCACATTGGAATCGAAAACTGGGAATCAATAAGTATTGGAATCGATAAGCAGAATCGGAATCAGAATTGGAATTGGTCAAATTCAAACGGTACCCAATCCTAAGGATTACTATTGCTTAGACTTTGATATTTATGTCACATCAATTTTGCTACATACATGAAACTTAAAGCTGTTTCTTTTCTAAACAACTGACCTTACAATTTATGTCTTTTGGGCAAAAAAAAAAAAAACAGGAGAAAACATTTGACCAATAGGAAACCAATTAGTAACACCGAAATATTGAATTTGGCTGACAACCAACAAACCTATGTACTACGAACCAATTGTAGTAAAGTTTTTCAACAACTTTCGAACAATGTTTTAGGCCCTCCAAAACTATTTTGAACATAACCAATTTTCTTTGCTGTTTTCATTTTTGGTTGTCGCATCACTACCAGCAACCACCCAAAACAACCAGGAAAAACACAATAACCCAAGAACAACTACTTAGAGCACATTAGCAACTACATATTAATATGGTTTCTTCAGATAAATAACCAAGCCTCAAAAACAAAACATCAACACTTTTGCCTGAGAGAACACTTCAATTATTGCAGCGTTGGATCCCTGAGATCAGAATGTTGTTTTTCTGTTAGTTTTGTTGTTCATTTCACAACAAAATTATATTCATGAGCACTAAAGCTCATCCATAGTGCTTACACAAGGGGCTGGACACTGTTTACTGGCTGCAGATAGATGTGTGGCCCAGACTTCCTAATGGCTTCCTGTATTTCACAGAACAGTTTCCTCTCAGGAAATTTTATCAATACAAGCCGCTTCAGCACTGACCCAAAACCACAATACACAAGTCACCTACTTTAATTAAAAGCGACTGAATGCGCTGAAGGCGCGCTTCCACTAAGAGCAATCAAATGAGAAAGAAAGAGAGTAACTATATAAAAAATGAATTGAACTGGGATGGGGTTTATTGAACTAGAACCAGAAGTGCGAAAAACTTCATTTAATCTCACATAAGACTGAAAAGACAAATCTTTTTCATATCGCCATATCGCGATCTAATCAAAATAAAAGTGCTGAAAAGCTACTAGGAGAAATTACACGAGGAGAGTCGGCATCATAAAGCCGAATGGAACTTTTGACCTACTGGAGAATATTACACACTCTTTAAATAAATGGGGCATAGAAGAATACGTCTGGAGCCCGTGGGCTCAATGCAGGCTGGCACAAGCGAGTGGTTCTACCCTCATTAGAAATTAATTACCACTGTAGTCAGCGTGGGGCAGCTGTACAGTCACTATGTATCTAAGGCTTTACCCAGGGGGAGCAATTGAACCCCTGACCCCCCTCTTTTCGGCAAGCAATGTGCAACACCACCCTGACCGTGAATTACTGGCCCTGCCATGCTGGGAATGTAGGCAGCAGCAGTAAGATTATGAAGTGGGCTGGGTCGGTTCAGTCCACAGCTCAGTGAAGAGGTTTATTATCTTTTAGAAATTCCTCAGTGAAACAATCTTCTAGCTCAACATGGGCCCCCAAAAACATGCAAAGGGTAATGACTGCGGTATCATCTGATTGCAACTGCTAATTATCCAATCATCAAGTTATTGTACACATGATTCTGCTTAATTCAAATGAAGTGGGGCAATTGTGTAAATGTCTAGAGGTGAGAAATGGAAGATAAAAGTAGCATTTTGTCTAATTACCATAGGTAAAAAAAGATCCCGAAATAGTGGCTTCCTGTAATTGCTTTTTGATGAACATAATGGGTCTGATACCACTGCTGCAAAATCATGGGCGAATGCTATGTCTTCCAAAATTCTCCAATTACTGACAGGTGAGGAACAACAGAAACGTGAAAAAATATGATTTGTGTATCTTTGATAAAAAAAAGTCGGAGGAAGGTTTTCCCTCTGCTTTGGAAAAAAAAGGCTCCTTTAATCAAGTCAAATATTAAATGTTGATTGTCTCCCAGCTAATTTGTTTTGTTTTCGTGTACCTAAATCAAAAGGGGCACATTTGCATAGATCTGTAGCAGCGATTACTTATTTCGAGGCCCACGTGCAATCTGCATAAAGAATTCAGCAGAATGATTTTCAAAGGTAAAACGTGTTAAACTGCTCAGAAACTCTTAATAGTAGTTGTGCACTTAGTGCTTTAGAATTTTCAAACTTCTGAATCACTAATAAAAAGTTGGGAAAAAATTACATTATTTCAGGGAAATCATTTGACAGAACGATTGTGTAATTCAAAGAGACAGAACATTTAACATCGGATGAAACTGTTGTGAAATAACCGTTTTCTGGAAAACTGTGGAGCTTTCTGTGACTCCACATAGGCATACTTATTCCACAGGTAGTCTGTCAAATATGCTTTTTCATCAGGTTTTTATTTCCATAAAACAGCTCATTAGGCATATATGGTAACAGCTGGCCTCCCTCTAATGATGCCTCCTCCCACAGGAACACTCAGTGGGATCATGTGACACGTGTCCATGGGTCCAGTGCTGGAATGTCAGGCCCACTCTGCAGGTGCTTTTCTGGCTTTATCTTCTTCTCCTGGCTGTTTTTTCTCTAGCTGCATTTATCCATCATAGGGTCAGAGGCCAATTCTTGAGGTCAGGGACCCAGAGCAGCTGGTTTCCATCATTCCCGCTGCTCCTAAACATTGGGAGGAAATTCTTCATATCTCATCTTGCAAGCACTGCAGCTGCAAGACCATCTACAAGTTATAAATGCAACCCTAGAAATCACCCAAACTGTCTTACACCATAACAGTCCCCAGAAAATGTACAAATCTACATTACTTTGGGCAGGATGTGAAACACCATAAAAGGTCAGTAATGCACAGCTCTGCCAGGCTCTCTGACATCTGTTATCTCGTAAGTTTCAGGATTTATAAAAAGCAGATCTTACAATCACAAAAGCAGACCTTTCAGAGACTCATTTCAGTCAAGATACGGTATTCACAGCATATGATGTAACCTAGGCTAATGTAAACAGAGATTCTGTAATCATTTCCATTATGAAATACAAAATTAACATGCAATATAACACATATGTTCAGAAAAGCATCTTAAGAAGCCATTTCTTATTTATTTGTCAAATAAATATTCTGAGAATATTCCACCATTTATGTCCCTCTCATGTTGTTCATGAATGTATGGTATTTTTTCCATAAAACAAGAAAGGAGAAAATATGAAGCTTGTTTTATTTGCTCTTCTCATTTTAAGTACAACAAATGGAGAAAGAAGCTTGCAAGCTTCAAAATGAACACAAAAGAAACTGCAATAAAAGTGGTCCATACAACTTTTTCTCTATATTCCAAGTCTTCTGAAGACAAATAATAGCTTTGAGTGAGAAACCAATTGAACTTTAGTCAACATTCACTGAAAATCTTGCTCTTTTTTTAAAGCTTAAAAGTTCCAGTTCACATTCATTTAAATATTAAATGTGACCCTGGACCATAAAACAAGTCATTTTTTGAGATCTATACATTGTCTGAAAGTAAATAAATAGAAAGAAAGAAATAATCCATTGATGTATGGTTTGTTAGGATAGGATAACAATATTTGGCCAAGATACAACTATATGAAAATCTGGAATCCGAGGGTGCAAAAAAAAAAAAAAAAATCAAAATATTGAGAAAATCGCCTTTAAAGTTGTCCAAATGAAGTTCTTAGCAATGCATATTACTAATCAAGAATTAAGTTTTGATATATTTACAGTACGAAATTTACTAAATGTCTTCATGGAACATGATCTTCACTTAATATCCTAATGATTTTTGGCATAAGAAAAAAAATCGAATACTTTGACCCATGTTGTACAAATATACCTGTGCTAATTAAGACTGGTTTTGTGGGGGTAACAAATAAAGAAACCAACAATAAACCAACACTTCGTATCTTGCAGAACCAAAAAAGATATATGGATTTTCAACCACTGTCGTAATTTTAAGTAACTTATATTAAAACGGTGATTTTCAGTTGAACTACACCTTTAATGATTATTGACACCTGGAAAATACAGGTTACTAATTTACATAAGAAAAAAATGAGCAAATACTGCACTGTTTTAATTGCGAGTCCCCAGCGTTCCGTTTTTCACACTTCCTTGGTTAAGCAAAGGAAGGAGTGTTTGCTTTTGGAGCAGGCAGGTATGACAAGCCCTTTCCGGACCTTTGCGATAAACCAAAAGCCAACCTCAGGATGGCGCGGTGAGAAGATCTTAAGCATGTCTTGTGCTGCCAAGAGCAACAAGCTGAGTTCAGGCAGACTGGCACTGATACTGAGCCCATTCACAATCCATCTTAAGCGATGCATCTACAGACTACAGCTCTCTGCCACACTGACGCCTTTTTACAGAGCCATGAGGGAAGGGCCCCCGCAGTGCCCGTCATCAGCGTTCAAGCAATGTGCAACTACAACAGGGTGCCTCAATCACCTTCAATGATTTCACAGCTTAGTCCGCCGGAACGCTTGGCACAGATATCAGTTCATGCTGTCGTTACTCACATATAACATTTACCGCTGAGAACCGGGAACCGAATGAAGGGAAATACAGCACAAGTTCGCATGTCAGCATATTCAGCAGGTGTGTGGAGACTGTAATGACTGGTCCTTTCAGATTTTCGTGATTAAGTGAAATAGTACAAAACAGGCCATAAAGAAAACAGACCCCATTTCATGACAGCTCAACTACCAGCACAGGAAGACGGAGAGAGAACAATACTAATTAATATGGTAGTGACTGTGAGCAGCCAAGCTGCCCAGGCATTGTCGGAAAGAAGAACAAAATCTAAACATTCCAAACTAACTGGGTCAGCAATAAATGGGTTTTATTTGGACTGAGCAGTGAACAGATCGGTCTTGCACATGGAAAAATGGTTTCCCGCAATTGAGTGCTGATATTTGTTCTAGTTCAGCGTTTGGGATCATTGGTATGGTGCCGACTGTGAAATATGCAGAACAGAACTGTGCAGAACAGAACTCCGGAAGTTGTGGAGAAATCCCACATACAATACAGAATCATCTTTCATATTTTCTAAAGAAAACTGAGCTGTATTTGCTTATGCAAAATTTGCCACCAGAGTGATGCTTAATGGTTACTTGAGTGTTCTAGGTTGCTTAATGGTACACTATAAAGTCTCTATAAGGGGGCGTTTACGCAACACTGTTTTCAACTAAAAACAAAAAGTATTTTATGTGTTTTGGCTGTTTGACTCATTCTCATGTCATCCTTTAAGTTAAAGGGCTAGTTAATTGAAAAATGAAAAATTCTGTCATTAATCACTCACCGTCATGATGTTCCAAGACCTTTATTCATCTTCAGAACACAGATTAAGATATTTTTGATGAAATCCAAAAGCTTTATCATAGTACAACTACCACGTTCAAGGCCCAGAAAGGTAGTAAGAACATTGTTAGAAATAGTGCATGTGACATCAGTGTTTCAACATTAGTTTTATGAAGCTACGAGAATACGTTTTGTGCGTAAAGAAAACCAAAATAGCAACTTTATTTAATTTCTCCTCTTCCATGTTAGTTTCCGACAGTTCTACAGTTAAATATTTAATGTAAGCCAATATATCCAAAAACCAAGACTGGATTATTGCATTGGATATGGATTGCATCTGCAAAACAACTAATGCAGAACAAGCTATATTCTGAGAGATTTGTTCAAATCTGTAATTCTGTGTAAGAGCGATAGATACTGTAAAGCTACTCATAATCTGAGCTATTCAAATAGAGTTTAATATTAGCCTAATTCTGGATTCGCAAGGGTGAACACAATCATACCAAGTGGAAGACACTGCAAAAGGCTTATCAGAACCACTAGCTGGATTTTGCTTCACTTCACCAAGTACAAGCATTTATATCACACATGCATCATAATCTTCTCCAGCTGCTGAGGCTGGCAAGAGACACGGCGGCAAGAATTCACCCGCAAAGAGAGATCCACTGGGAACTGCAACCACTCAGATCCCAAATGAGGGTGTTGACCACCAAACATTCCGTAAGCATGACCATTCCATCGGAATTCCTTCAACAACAACAAAAAGCCATACACTACCTCGTGTGTATTTGTGTAGACTGGTCATTTTCTCAAACGCTACACTAAAATAGTGCACTCAGTAACATAATGATACACTACTGATGGTAATGGCACAGAATTGAGCTGGGCTGGCTTGGATCGTCAGAAATCTTTCCAATAATCTTATACAGCGGAAGCTCACCATCTCAATAATTGGACTCAAATTTTCACAAGTAGCTTTAACCATTCATACCTCAATTTGGAGACCACTAAAAAAGAAATGCTGGTGAACAGTCTATGTGATGTTAAGGCTTCCTGACACAGCCTAGTAAAGGCAAGCTTGGAATGGAATATTTGAGCCTATGTAGCACTTACTATATACTGTGCAGAATATACTGTACCATTTTTTTTAAATAATAATTGAAACAGCATGTAGCATTGAACATTTAAAACTGTAGTATGCTAAATCGTTGCCATATGATCTCACTACGTGGCATGTATAAACCACTCAGTCATCGAAACAAAATATGCCAGTTCACACAATTTTGAGTCATTTTCGCTGTCTGATCTAATGACAAATCAAGGAGAGATGATATTGACCATCCTTGTAGATAGCAGGAAAAGGCAGACAAGTCAAAAGCACTGCATTCTAGGATACAGTATCCTATGCAGTGCGCTCTGGTTATAACCTTTTCGTTTTTGGCAAATGTAATAGGTCACCCATTCCATTCCTTGCAAATCCATTCTGTTTAACATGTATGAAATAGTAAGTACACTGTCCTAAACATGCTTTTAAACACACTACCTTATCATAGTACAAGGCCAATGAAAAGGTTTTTCTCACAAAGAAACGCAAATTATATGTTGACAAATATCAGGTCAAATTATTCGCCAGCACTTTTGCCGCTAGTGCAATAAACACATAACTCCATCAATCATAATCCATTTACATGCTACTATCAAGGCTTCATTTGCACATTATGCAATTAGCCAAGGGCTCATTGTCCATCTAAATTAATAAAGAACATTGAAGGCTAGATCTCTCAGCTGGAGCTTATTGTGACGCCCTATTTCCAGCGAGATTCAATTGCTGACAATACTTAATTTGTTACTGTGATATTGATCCTCTTTGTTCCCTGACATCTGAAAACATGCAGCTGCAACAGTAATGATGACTTTGGATAATGATTATAATGCACAACAACGGACAGGCTATTGCACTGACGGGATATTGCCAGAAAAGGCATCCATTTATCTATGATAAAAATATATCTTTCCACATTCTGAAAACAAGCAAAAAACAACACAGCTTTTACTAAAAGCACTCTGCTGGTACCATGGCCCAGTGACGCCATTAGATATATGCCATGGTACTGAATAATTAAGTAAGAGCAAAAAACATAGTGTAATAATTGTTCCTTTTTTGTTAAAAATATACATTTCTAAAATATCAATATATGTAGTGATAATTGTGAGGCACAAAGGTTTCTAATGATCCACTCAAAATGTTTTAAAGAAGAGAAAAACTTTGCTAGAATAACACTGTCCTTTTGTTGAGGTCTTGCTTAGGTCTGTGCATTGAATCGCAATGAAGGCCTTTGCGATTGAAGCAGATCTCTTACAGCGCTGAGTGGTTGCAGACAAGGTTGTGAGGGTGTTTATACAGTTTAGCATGATGTTTACATTGTCCGTAGGGAAGCCATCAGCACACAATTCTCTCCCAGCAGGATTATGCAGATAAGATGGGATGTAAAAGGATGCAATGACAACTTTCCAAAAACCTCTCACATGAAGACATGCCCATTTCCTTTCCAGCACAATGAAAAGTTGGAATGCAGTTATCGGTGAGATGTAGGTCCCCTGAACTTTAAAAAACACTTTTGGTTTACATGTGTGTGCTTCAGGACCTCAGAAAACGTGTTTCAAATAAACACATATTTTCGGAAGGGGACCCCACAATTAGTAACTTGAAACTCGCTCTCCGCATGTAGGTCCAATTCTCTGGAATCAATCAAAACTCCCAAAGGAACTCCCTGTTCCCCCCTTAATCTCCTGGTTTTATTACTTTCCAGACAGAGTCTGCCCATTCCACCCAGCCCCCATTCCTCCCTTTTGTACTGATCTCCAGCAAAGCCTGTGATTTTTTACCACAGCACATTGCTTTTCATGCAGCAGAGCAGCTTTCATCAGCCTCCGCACGCAAGACAGCCCAGCCGCAAACTCCACTACGGCCTGCTCTCACCGTACGTGATCCCAATAAACAAGCTCACGGATCCAAACTAGTGAAAACATGTTGGCAATACTAATGAAAGAATTAAGTGATTCATCACACAAATTAAATGTGAGCCTTTTCATATTCAGTTTGAACATAGATTATGAATGAACTAGCAAAAGACTGATTGATTCAATTTCTTAGCTCTGAAGCAAAAATCACAACCACCTTATCTAAAGGCATATTTGCACAGCTGAGTTTAGGCTGCTTTGTGCCGGCTCCATGTTCTGTGCCAGAATGCGATGCAATTGCACATAAAACAGTGCTAAAATAAAACATGGTAGCTCTGACCCAGCTCAGTCCCTGTATTAAAGACACCTCTGATGCCGCATTGGCTCTGAGTAAACAAAATGCAATCTTTAACTTTGCTATTGTGATGTTTAATTATTCATATCAGCCCTATTTACAAAATGTATTTCAAAGAAATATTTTAAAAATTATGATCAGTGTAAACCAGTTTGTATAAATGCACCTTTTTTCAGGTATATGCAGCATCTGTCCTGTCTTTTCAGTGTAAAGACACCATTATATATCCAAGGAATTGCTTTTGCCCCAGGTATGTATTCTTTTTGGTTTCAAGCAGAGGAAAGTAATTCACTTTCACTCTTGAACCCAGAATTGTACAGCCACCAAAATAAACAGGGTAAACGTTCTTCTCAAAATACCATTTTCCTCTTTTCTTTCAAGTGCGCAGTCAAAACAAATACCATGTGTAACTTAAGGCTTCTTTACAAAAAGTAACCACTTTTTGCATGATATGATGCAGAAGATCTATAATTTCTTACAGAGACCATGTCTAAGGGGTATGTGACACTCCAACAGTGCGTGAAAAGCAGTCTTTAAGCTCTGATTTTAAGCCCAGACATGAGGTTATTAGCCTGTAATTACAGAGATTTAATTTACTTCTTTTCCATGAGGCCAGTTTGGTGACTCATTATTTAATAAAGGAATGAGGTTTTCTGTTCAGGTGAAAAATGTTAGGTGTTAATGCAGATCACACCTTTGCAATTAATGAGCCTTTTCAGAGCAAATATAAAGATTACAAAGCGACATTACACATATGTTTTGATTTATGAGGCAGTCTGAACAGAGCGTGTTCGATGAACTGGACAAAATCCTCGATTCTGTGTTAGTTGTCCAAGTTATTAAATGGTAGTCACACATACTCCTTCCTGCACTTACATAAATTTGCACACATTTCACACGTTTGTCACTTTCACGCTACCAGACGGCGGGTCACAACACAGAAAGTTTTAATGCTCTTTAATCTCTGTCTTACCTTTTTCAGCATGGGAAACTGTGATCGTGAGGCAGAAAAGAGAGAGGAGCAGCCGGGCTCCCCGCTCCGCCATCACTTTAAACACAAATAAAAGAAGTGTGAAAAGCCTCGAACACAATCCGTATTTAAAATCCTTCTGATCGCGCGCACGGATCAGTTTAACAGTGTGAACACATCCGGAACGAGTTACTTCCGAAAGTTGCCGAAGGAAACATGAAGCTCGTTGAGCAGAGAGGCACGACCAGCCGGAGAAATGCGCTTTAAAACTTCAACAGGCGACCGAGTGTAATCAAAGTCAATCCATATTTCCGAGATTACACCAACGCCGAGCTGGAGAGGAGCGAAATGCGAGGCGTCAGTGCAGACATAATGTGTAAAGGTGAAGAGAGAGAGAGAGAGAGAGAGAGAGAGAGAGAGATTCAGTCCGGACGGTTGGAGATATTTTTCACTGATCTCACAGAGAGAGAAAGAGAACAGCAGGAATTCAGATCGGAACCTGGGAAGACCGGAACTGGATCACAAAGAGATCAGGAGTCATCTCATGTGGCCATCCCAAAAGCCTGGAATGGCTTTAAACGATTTTGCCATCTTGAACACGATTTAAAGTTATTTTTATTGGCTCTTTTGAACAATCTAAGCCTTTAAAGCTTTAAAATACAAATCCATATGTTAAGTATTTTTAAATACCACACAAAGGATCTACCTGATCCTTGATCGATTTCATGATTTCAAGTCGATTTTATGAAATTGAGATTTATACATCATCTAAAAGTTTTCCATTGATGTATGGTTTGTTAGAATAGGACAATATTCGACCGAGATACAACTATTTGAAAATCTGGAATTTTCAATCTAAATATTGAGAAAATCTCTTTTAAAGTCGTCCAAATGAAGTTCTTAGCAATGCATATTAATAATCAAAAATTAAGCTTTGATATATTTACGATAGGAAATGTACAAAATATATTCATGGAACATGATCACTTAATATCTTAATGATTTTTGGCATAAAAAACCCCTATCATTTTGATGCATATGATGTATTTTTAACTATTGCTACAAATATACATAAGTTTTAAGTGCTGCTTAAAACTGGTTTTGTGGTCCAGGGTCACAATTTTTAAAAACTTAAAACCTTATTTAAAAATAGTCAACTAACTAAACCAAATAAAAAAAAATATATATATTTTTTTTTTTTTTTTTGAACAAATATTTAATAAACTGAACAAATGTTTGATTATTTGATCAATATCTCTGGTGAAACAAACATTAAAGCATCCAGCTAGTTTTTGGGTAAAAACAAACACATTCAATGTCAAAAATTAGTATGTCTTAGTTTGTTAATTATAGACCAAAGTTATGCTGTGCCGTTGTGCCAAACATTCCCATGGGGAAGTTATGTTGTTGCCAACCGTCTCTACTCACACTCTATTCCTATATGATGTTTGCCAAGTAGCATAATTTATCACAGGCTTCTAAATACTATATCAACATGTAACTAACATTCATATTTAAATCTTTTTATAATATCTTTTATGGCAAGGCTTTTTTTAAGATATAAAAATGGAAAAGTCTTCAGCACTTCTAACAACTTGACAGAAGCAATGTGGCAAAAATCTGTTCATTCAACTGCCACTGAAAAATGTAACACACTGTCAGATCTGCTCTGGAAGCACTCATTAGGAAGAGCTCCATCTACTGGCAGATTTACTCAATGAACTGTGGTCCAGAAATGTTATGAAATGGTAATACCGTGGTAGTAAATGATTACCATGTTCATGTGCCACTCTGTTTATGTGCTATTTCAAGGTACTTGAAATGGTACATGTCTGTAAAACATATTATTGCATTGTCGTTTTTTGTTGGTGTCGAATTTTCTTCAGACTGATTTCAGTTTTCTGTTTTGTAAAGGAATGTGAGCAAATTCTTCACTGAAGTTGTTGTGTATATATGGTATATATTTCCATCCTTTGGGTGTAAACAGGATATTAGGGGTATTTCTCACATTAACAATGCACTGTTCACCTCAGTAATATTACATCGCTTTTAATCTGCATCAGTAATTATTATTCAACATTTACCTCTAGTGTATTACACATTATTTTCTGTGGTGAAATTTGCAGCAATGTACAGGATGTACGCATGAGGTGCTGGGTGTTATTTTATGCTAATGGTGATATGGGATCTCTTACCACTCGCAGCTGAACACACTACTCTTGATTGGCTTGAACCTTTGGGATCGCCTCAGTGTGTTTCCTATCCCCAAAACAGAGATCCCTTGCTTTCAGCAGGATTTCAGCGAGGGCCTCTATTTGTTCCTGTTTGGACAGACGTGAAAGATGAAAGTTGGAATGATGGACAGAACCGAATTGTACGTCTGCATGGCTACTTTAGTATTTTTCTCACTTGGTGGCTGAAGGATTAAAGCACTTGGCAGTGAAACTGCTGAGGATTACAGGGATTAATACAGGTTTAGAAAACGCTAGCGGAATTAATCTGATCACTGTAAGCACTGAACCCTATTAATTTAAGGCAGATTATTTGGTTGTGGATGGGGACAGCATATGTCATACAGACACCAGTGTTTGCTGAATTGTCAGTGTTGCAGCCCACAGACTCATCCTGACTGATGCAGGTTAATATATCTTCACCTTCTACGCCTTTTGTGTTGACATTTCATCTGCTCACTTCTTTCTAAGTGTTTTCTCTTCTTCTTTCCAAAAAGTTCTCCCAAAAATAAAAAGTCTGTCACCATATACTCCAGCATGTCTTTCCAACACTCTATCACATCCAAGATAAAGTCTGAAGAAAAATCATGTTCATGACATTATGTTCCAAGTTTTCTGTATGAGAAACTAATACCATTACTTACATATAATCGCCCTCCCTAGTAAGCTATTAGTCGGATCATTAAGTTTGATGAGCACATTTTACAAAATGTCACGTGAAAAATCATTTCACATGGAAGTTTATTCCATTTCATAATATTTACAACATATAGACACAGACACAGTGGAGATCAAAATTAGAGAACAACTTACAATTTCCTAAATTTCAAGGTCACTGCTTAGTCCTGTTTGTAGATATATTAACAGAAGTACACTCTTAAAAATAAAGGTGGTTTAAAAGGTTCTTGACAGCAATGCCATAGAAGAACCATTTTTGGTTTCACAAAGAGCCATTCAGTCAAAGGTTCTTTAAAGAACCATCTCTTTCTTATCTTTTTATAATCTGAAGAACCTTCTTTCGCACAAAGAACCTTTTGTGAAACAAAAAGGTTCTTTGGATGTTGAAGGTTCTTTATGGAACCATTTAGACAAAAGAGGTTCTTCTATGGCATCCTGAAGCACTTTTATTTTTAAGAGTGTAGAAGCACGGTTTTTCCTAAAGCAAGAACAGTATAAAAACTTTAATGAGATATTTGAAAAAGAACTTTGTGTGTGATGGGAAATATTTTGTTTGGCGTCAAACTGGGGAAAGCCTGAAGCCCAAGTGCGTAAAGTGAAAGGTGGAGGAGGAAATGTTATGGTTTGGGAGATGTTTTCTGCAGTAGGAGTTGAGTCTTATACAGATACATGGCAGGGTGAATGCAAATGTTTATCAGAATGGCCTTCAGCAGCATGCGGTTCCTTCCCTGCAAGCATCTCGCAATCAGGCTGCAATTTTCATGCAAGACATTGCTCCCGGCACACTGAAAATCCTTGGCAATAAAGTTATGGTTAAGAAACCCACCACAGTTACCGAACTATGAAGAGTGGACCAAGATCACAACAGCGCAGTGTGAGAAACTAGTGATGTCCTGCAGCCACAAATGTGCTGAAGTTATTCAAAGCAAGGGCTTTGAATAACGAAACTTCCTACTGATTTCTGACAGCTGTAACCCTCTAAAATTTTAGTTGTAATCTTCTTTCATTCTACTGTGGTTACTGTTCTCTAATTTTGATCACTGTGTTTTCCACAAAATAAAGGTTTTTGCTGAAATGCCTTGGTTATTTTCTCAAACATGTTAGTAGAATCTACAGCTAATATTCCTTAAAATTTTGGGCAATGAAGATTAACAATATTTTAGGAAAAATCAAGTATTTCTAGACTGTTTTATAATTTTGAATGTTATTTATTGAAGCAAAAAAGTTAACTAATACCAACTGGGTCTGTGTGAAAATGCATTTGCCCCTGTACTTATTATTTCCCAAATCTATGGCACAAACCATCAGTCAATATACAAAAACAATCATTGTACTAAAACTGAATCCCATTCATACGGATCTGCGAAAGCGATTAAAATGCTGTAATATGCATACCAGGCCAGTAGTTGGTGATGTCACTTTGTAAAGAAACATTACACGCCTGCACACATACCTAGAAAAGGGTTTTTACAATTTCACATTTTTATAGTTTACACAGATGGTTATGGTATTGTTTTCAAAAACGTGCATTTTGAAGCTTATTTTTAAAGTTTGTGTTTTCATGTCCCTAAAATGCTGTTGTTGTGTAAATAAATGGCCAAAATGCATAAAACGTTTTCAATTTTTAGCTAAAACATGACGTCATGTAAACACTCTCCTAATGAGGTTTAGCTGGATCAAATGCAATCAGGCCTGATTACTACCAGCCCTGTTCAATTAAATCAACACTTAAATACTAACTTTTTGCATGAAGTTTGTTAAAAAGTTTTACCCAGTAACACTATACCAAAGGTGAACGAAATTCCAGAAGTGATGAGAAAGAAGGTGAATAACATAAATTAGTCTGGGAAGAGCTACAAAGATATCTCAATGGATTTTGGACTCCAAAGAACCACAATGAAAGCTATTACCTCCAAATGAAAAAAAAAAAAAACTCTGCACAGTAGCAAACCTTCCCAGAACTGGCTGACCTTTCAATATTCCACAGTGACGACTCATCCAGAAAGTCACAAAAGACCCAAGGACATCATCGAAGGAGCTGCAGGCCTTTCTTGCATCAGAAAAAAATCTCTGTTCATGACTCTACTATCTGAAAGACACTGGGGAAAAAATGGAAAAGCAGCAAGGTAAAAAACACGGCTAACCCAGAAAAACATTAAGGCTTATCTAAATCGGCAAAACACACCTTGATAATCCTCAAACTTTTTTGGGAGAATGTTTTGTAAACTGATGAGCCTAATGTGGAATGTTCTGAAGGCTGGTGTCCCATTACATCTAATGTAAACCAAACACAGAATTCTGCATACATACAAACATACATACATACATACATACTTACATACATAGGGTAGACCTGTTGGTACACTTTTTGCTTTTTCTGTTACCACACCAAAACTAAGGACTGAAAAGAAGTGATTTTTCATATGACATTTCTTTTACATGGGTACAGTTGGAACAGTACCAGAGTACATCATCCGTAATGCTGTAAAGCTGCCTAACCAATTCTTTGCAAATGTAAAATACCTTTAAAACTGAGAATTCAACAGTTTTAATTTCCATTCAATATTTTATTTGATTATTTGTTTAGTTAAAAGTAGTTAATTTGTAAAATATTGTACAGTAATGGCGAACAGCGATAAAATATTTCATTTCAGTTCATTATTTTAATAGTAACAGTTGAAAGGTTGAGTACAGTTAACAGTAAAACAGTAAAAAACACTGAACAACTGCAAACAGCAATATAAAACAGATCACATGCAAACAATAACCCAATAAATATAATAATAATAAACAAAATAAATAAATTATACATTGTGTCACATTTCTCTAGATTTCACGATGACCTTGTATGACACAAAGTAATACAAATGTCAGTTTTTAGAGCACAGATTAAGGTTTACAAAAATGTAAGTTAACTTTAACAGTCATGTAAGGATGAGAAGTTATTCAATGTGGATTGTACGTGGTGAAATGAAAAATTTACCTTAGAAAAAAACTTTCGCCTATATCTTTGGACTGGAGAAGCGCATGTACTTCAAATTTCCCATGATCGAAGAGGACGTTAATACGCATGTGTGAAGCAAATATCACAGATCAGACTTGTTGTGGATGCAAGTTAAGGTGTTTCAAATGTTCCCCTGTACCAACTGCACCCGGTCTACATACATACATACATATATAAATAAACCTACCTATAACCTACAGTCAGGAATGGCAGTGGTAGTGTGCTGGTGTGAAGATGCTTTGCTGCTTCAGGGTCTAGACAACGTGAAATAATTGAGGGAAACATGAATTCTGCTTTCTACCAGAAAATCCTAAAGAAAAATGTCTGGCCTTCAATCTGTAAGGTGAAGTTCAAGTGTAACTAGATTATGCAGTTCATGCTTGAAATGTGCTCTAATGTAGCTGAACTAAAGCAGTTCTGCAAATAAGAGTGGGCCAAAATCTCCAGCTATTAGAAGCATTTAGAAGTTATTGCTGCTAAAAGTGCCACAACCAGATTTTAAGTTTAGGGGGCAATTAATTTTGCACATGCGTAATAGGACAACATTTATTGTTTGCACATTAAAATGTACTAATTAAAATGCATATTAACAATGCTGTAATATGCATGCCACAGTAGTAGTTGGCGATGTCACTTCAATTCTGTACATAATATGCATGTGCTTACACTTGTTTTTTGTAGTTTACACAAAGTAGTTTACATGTATATTTGCGTTACTATTATGGTTTTGGGTCCCACTTTCCCACTTTATATTAGGTAGACTTAACTACAATGTAGGCTACTTGCATAAAAAAATGTACTTACTGTGTTCATACTGTATTGCAAAACATTTTTGTCGCTATTGAGGTGGGATACGGGTAGGGTAAGGGATAGGTTTGGTGGTATACCCATACCACCAAACCTATCCCTAACCTAATCCGTAGGTTTAAGGTGTAAGGGATGGGCAACAGTTTAACTATAAATGTACACTGTAAAAAAACAATTTGTTGATTCAGCTTAAAATAATTTGTTATCTGGCTGAACTTAAAATTTTAAGGCAGCAGGGTAACAAATTATTTTAAGCTGACTCAACAAATTGTGTTTTTTGTATTTTACAGTGTACTTATAGAAATTAATTAATGATGTAATTACATGTAGGTATTTTTAAATATAAGTACAATGTAAAAAATGTATGTACACAATAAGTGCATTGTTTAAAATGATTAATTTAAATGTAAGTACATAGTAGTTAAGGCCACCTAATACAAAGTGGGACCAGTCTGTGTTTGTATCCAATATTCCCAATCTAATACACCAAAGATTCCTCTCATGATACTCAGGAGGTTGCAGGTGGTGAATTCCCTTTGGAGTGGCACTCAAAAGCATGCTGCAACATGGCAGTGGTTTTGACACAAATCCCTTTGCTTCTCAGGGTGGCTTATGAATATGATCTCAGAAGGACAGAACTTTTCAAACAGTAAATCCTTAAATTTGTCTTAACTTGAAAGCGTTTCAAAGCAGAGAACAGTTAATTTGGGCAGAAGATTAAAAAATCAGAAATGTAGAGAGCAGAGACTAATGATCTTAAGTGGGTCGGCCATCTTTCACCCCACCGGGGGGCTTAGTATGTGGAGGCTGACTTGTCCCACAGCACAGTGGGGGAGCCGTACCAAGATGGAATGCCCTAAAATTGCCTGCCACAAATTCAGAACAAATTCTAGATGTCTTGTACATCACATGGACAAAGCCTCTTAGAGTTTGTCAGGGGGAAAAAAACAGCTATAGCACGCTTGAAACGAATGTGGTTAATTTCACAGAAGTTAGTGTTATTGATAGACAACATAATAACAAAGTAGAAAGAAACAATGCTGCACTTTATTTCAAATATATACAATAGAAATGATTGATTAGTTTAGCTTTTCAACATAATTGAATAATGATGTAAAAGACTTTAATATAAGAGTTCTACGCGCATAAAGTAAGCACAATGAAACAGCACTTCAACACACAGCTCTTTAGTCTCGAAAGACTAAAATGGCCACATTTCCACATTATCCCAACCAGAGCTTGTGTGGTTAAGAGCTTTCTTCCCACCAGAGGAGGTGGGCTGTTGTTGTTGGAATGAGTGTGATCACTTATAGGGGTTCTTTCAATCGCAGTGACCGCATGAACTTGCAGGAGAGGGAATATGAAAAAGCCAAATGTTTATTTCACACTTGTTTTAAAACCAAATTGAATCATGAATCTTTCTGCCTGACAAGCACGCAATCAATATCTTGAGCATTTGATAAGAAAATCCAACTCCACATCTTATTTATTCCACATCTTGCACAGAGGATTCCCTTCTGTGATAGAAAATTGGATCGTATGTTGAGTATTGGATCTATCTATCTATCTATCTATCTATCTATGTTTGCATGTACTGTAAAATAAAAAAACATCCATTAAAAGGGTCTTAATGGAAAGATAAAAGCTGTGAGAAAAACTGAGAGGAAATGTGGGGGTGATTATGTTTTTTTAAATTATTATGTGCAATCATTGTAACAATTAGTTTAGCAAAGTCATATGCATATGCATGTACTCTGTTTTTCTGTTTTTCTTGAAGAAGTCATTGACCTTGGACTCTCTGAAACTGTGTCTTTCACTTCACTGGCCATTATTTATGTTTATTTATACATGTTCTTGGCAAAAGCTTGCTTGCCAAAGTAAATTATCAGCAAACGCAGATACTGTGTTGTGTGTAAGTATCCAAGTCAAGTATATGGATGAAAAAATGCTAGTGGGGCTGGAGTTGGGAAATTAGAAAGACATAAAGTGAAGGAAAGATGTGAAAGACATGAACTACCAAGAATTACACAAGATGCTGGAAAAGTTAAGAGATGGGGAAATAATGAAAATAAGACGATTTTAGTCCCTTGGTAGAGAAGGAGATGAAAGAGTCTTGGTAATACTTGGGTTCCAGATGTTTATGCAATAGGAAACCAAACTAAATCGAATTGTCAGAACCCACATTATGCTTGATAATAAATCTACTGTCACCGTGTAAACATTCATATTCCCAGTGTGATGGATCTCCCAGATGCACGTTCTGCTTGCCATCAATACTGTAAACACTGTGAATGATTCACTGTAAACAACCTGACTAACAAACCCAAATATTCTGCAAGAGAAATGTTGATCAGTCTCAACAGATTGTGAATTTCAAAACATAAGAATGAGTGTGATAATCTGTTCTACTAAGAGGAATTTGTACTGAAGTAAGTCAGGAGAAAGGAATTGCCCTTTAGTGTTTTAAAATAATATCATGAACAGAGAATACATTTACCTCATCTATACAATTTCGTATAGATCACTTTAAAAGGGTTTCAGAGTTTTGCTGTGGAAAAGGAACCTACTGAGGATTTAGATTTGAGCAAACTTCCTTGAACAATGGAATGCTGTTATCAGGATAGATTACTTGAGCAAACAATGAGTGTTTTAGACCCACCTGCTCTAGTGATAAACTGAGTTAATGCATGTTGACAAATGTCAGCTTTATCAGACTCATTTCCTTGAAATCCATTTCAGGATATCTGATCCTTTATTTTCTCCTATGCACTTGACTTGAAATTTCAAGGATGCATTTAGATTCTTAAGTTCTCTTAATGATTCTCTTAATTGTTGTCTAGTTACACTGCTTTGTCAGTTTAAATTTGTTTGTTCGCTATCCACCTTATTTTTCAATGCAGAAGCTGTTTCTGGTAATGTGTGAGACTTCCAGTTCATAAGCCGGTGAAATAACGAAAAGAATTACGAATTGCAGTAAACGGTAAAACTGTTTGGTAAAACACTACGAACCAGTGTGTTCATAATTAAGGTAATACATTAAAATAATACAGTAAGACTAACGTGTCGGAATATTTAAACCACATGTGTTATAACTAACCCCGCGCTCCCCTATATGACATGTTAGCCTATAGTCAGATATGGCAGTGCTAATACAACAGGCATCGCTGCGGATGAGTAGCTGAGTATCTCTTCAGCAAGCTGACGTGCAAACTGCTGCAAATTAAACTGAAAATAAGTCGCCAATGCTCACCACACAATCATCTTCATTAAAAGTAGTAAGACTGAATTATTTTACGAGTGCAAGGCCACTCTTTGTCCTGTAGCGGTTGATCTTGAAATTAGCTGATGGTGCATAAAATGCAGTGCATATCCGTTGATTTTGTTGATGCGAACTTTAACGTTAAACTTGTAGGTCTATATAGCACAGGAATTCAGGATCGGTTTTATATCTGTTTTGCGGAGACACATTTATGTGGCCAAGTGTAAATGGAACTCTTTTAACAAATCACATAGCTACCCGCTGTCCACTTTAGACATTCTACTAACAGTAAGTAACTTTGCAACTGCATGTCAACTAGTCATTAGAGTATTAGTAGACTGTCTGCTTAATATCTTCTAACACTCTTCTAAACTTTGCAAGTAAATGGCAACTTATTCTACTAAACCTAAACCTAACCTAACAGTCTGCTCTGAGAGTTAGTAGCCATGTAGTTGCAAATTAATGAGAATTAGTTGACATGTAGTTGCAAAGTTACTTACAGTTAGTAGAATGTCTAAAGTGGACTATCAAAATAAAGTGTAACCCTTTGGTTTTGCTCTCTTCTTTGCATAAAGATATCGTATGTCTTCAGAAGACTTGAATGCAACAGGACTTGTTCGTAATGCTGTACTGCTTGTTTATGGTCAGTTTTTGCAATAAATACCTGTGACTGTACTTATATTTGCCTGTTATGTGTTTTATATGGTTCAGAAGTACGTTTAGGGTAGGAGTGGGGTTAGGTGCTCCAATGAAAGTATAAATTTATACACAGAGTTCTGGCATGAAACTCTAGATGGCGCAATCCCGATAAGTCTAACTCAATCTGACCTAATGACATCTTTATCACATGGCACAGCTGATTGGTTCGTTCCTGTATCAGTAGCCAATGAGCTCAACATTCAAATATATGACTAGTGCTAGCTGTAAGCAGTTTTGCAGCATGCTTTAGAAACCCTCCACCTTCCCCAGCTCCACCTGTATAGATCTGCTATGAGGTGATTCATGTATGCTATAGGGGTTATTCATATATGTTATATGTGCAGCAGCAATATTTCTTACAAGCTCACAGCAGCATGCTGTGGATGTATTGGCAGTAGCAAGTCAGTAGCAGTGTAGCAGATCTATTACATTTACACTGTCATGTACATTACCATGCCAATCCCTCTGAGAGTTGTCATGACAGAAATAAGTGCATGCAAACCATTAAATTAACACAAACAACTGAAAGCAAATGAAGGACCCTGCACATCGAAAGGATATTACCCCTGTGTATCCATTAAAATGTGTTGTACCTAAAAGTTAAAAACTACTGTATTTAAATCTAAAAAAAAAAAAAACTTTCCTCAAAGATTAAATTAAAATCAACTGTGTTTTAACGTTAATTTATATTTAAGTAATTCCTCTGCATGCCACACTTTGAGAATCATTGCTCAAAGTATTTGTAATTCAAAAGATCTGATAGGGAAAATTCATGTATTTTGGCAAATATGGAAGATTTGTTAGAATGTTATGTGTAATGCGTGTAGCCTACATCCAGTGAGATCCAGCCTATAGATTTCATAGTCATTTGCGTAAATGCATTTTTTCATATATATAGTATAACAATTGTCTAATCAGAAAAAATATAGGCAGGGCATTATCTTGAGAGAAGACAATTTGTTGCCAGCTGCCTCAAGCTTAACAGTTCAGAAATAGCACATCTGTTTGCAGCTGTGACTGATGGTCAGGGGGAAAAACACTTTATTCAATCACTATATAATTACAGATCCGCCTGAATGCATTGATGCATTTATGCATTGTTGTTTCACTGAAGGCGTCTGACACTTCGATCCCTGTCAAGATTTCTGAAAATAGATCAATGTTTAACCAAGCTTTAACCAACACAATTCAATATTTATTAATATGTAAAGATTTCAGTATAGCAGAATGGTAACATACTTTGTTTTAGTGTTTTAGTTATTTTAGTACGTCAAGATACACTAAATGAAAATATGAAATGTTGCCTTTGCAACTAACTGATATAAAATAAATATATGTTTGATTATATAAATTGTTAATCCATTGCTAATTTCACAGACACCTCTTTATAAGAGTGAGTTTTGACAAGAGAGCAATTTATGCAGAAAGCATAAAATTAGCTCATACATGTAAGTTAAATTAAATAATATTATGTGCACTGAACTCTCCTTGTCCTTCTCCATAGGCACCAGTAACTGTTTTCATTCTCTCTCATTTTTACATTGTTATTTATTTATTTATTTTTTTACATATTGGAATAAAGTGGCTGTTGTGAATGTAAGACAGGGTATGGATAGGAGGCGCAGTAGGGATTGGTGTTGGCATGACATATGGGCTTCCTCTGCTAGAGCTCCTCCAGTTCTACTGAACAGGTGTAACAGCAATTTACTGGCGGGGACAGCTCAACAATAATTTGATGAGCACCAACTGGCAGCGGTCCCTCATCGCTGGGTCTCAGAGCCAGAATATACATCGCTCTGCCAGCCGAGGCACGATGCCACAGCACCGAAGGCAATGCCAACATCCTCATAAATGTTGTGTTATGAGTTCATGCATTCTCATGCTGTAATGAGGGTCTAAAACAAAGTTTCTTGGATGCTGATATGTACATAATGATGTAATTGTTTGATTCTAGCACTGTTTCCCAGTTGTACTGAGGAATCAATCATAATGGAGAACTTACATGTTAAATTAAATGCATAGGAAGATAAATTTAAATTTGAATGAACATATTAGTCAAAATGGATTTTATTTGAATTAAATTTTCACTTCCATGGCATAGCTAGTCAATAGTTACTATCAACTGTTCGGTTACACAACTGTCGTACACGTTCACAAGAAAGTGGCACTTCAGAATTAGAAGAACAAAACAAGGATTCGTAAAGAAAAATGTTGGAGGATTTTGATATAAGCCAAGAGAAGACTTTTTTTTTTTTTTTAACACTATGCCTACATATCTACTTGTGAATGCATGTACAACAGTTAGCGGATACTAGACATTACGGTTTATAAAGTTTTAAATATGGATATTTTTCTAACACAAATGCATTAATTTACTTCAGAAGGCCTTTATTAACCCCCCGGAGCCATGTGGAGCACTTTTTATGATGGATGGATGCACTTTATTGGTCTTCTAATTCTCAACGCCCATTCATTGCCATTAAAATGCTTGAAAGAGCCAGGACATTTTTTAATATAACTCCGATTGTATTTGTCTGAAAGAAGAAAGTCATATACACTTTGGATGGCTTGAGTGTGAGTAAATCATGGGGTAATTTTCATGTTTGGGAGAACTATCCTTTTAAGTAGAGAGGTTTAGATGAAGGGGTTCAGGTAATGAATTATCAATATCTAACAATGAAAATACTGAAAATATTTATTCAGTGTTATCCGTGTTATAACTTATATATTGTAAATGTTTATGCATTTAGTCATTAAAGGAACACTCCACTTTTTTTTGAAAAATGTTCCAACTCCCCTAGAGTTAAACTGTTGAGTTTTACCGTTTTTGAATCAATTCAGCCGATCTCTGGGTCTGGCGGTAGCACTGTTAGCATAGCTTAGCACAGATCATTGAATCTGATTAGACCGTTAGCATCTCGCTCAAAAATGACCAAAGAGTTTCAATATTTTTCCTATTTAAAACTTGATTCTTCTGTAGTTACATTGTGTACTAAGACTGATGGAAAATGAAAAGTTGTGATTTTCTAGACCGATATGGCTAGGAACTGTACTCTCATTCTGGCGTAATAATCAAGAAACTTTGCTGCCGTACCATGGGTGCAGCAGGCGCAATGATATTACGCAGCACCTGAAAATAAGCTAACTTCCGTCAGCATAACCAACGTGACCACCTGCTTGCACAGGGAGACAATTTTCAGGAAATTAGCCTATTTTCAAAAAAAGTGGAGTGTTCCTTTAACTTGTAAATGCATTATTATGCAAACACACAAGGACAGTTTTTGGCAGAAAAGTTTTTGGCCCATGACTAGCATATGAACTTACTTACTTTATTTCTCACCAATATACAGGTGCATCTCAATAAATTAGAATGTTGTGGAAAAGTTCATTTATTTCAGTAATTCAACTCAAATTGTGAAACTTGTGTATTAAATAAATTCAGTGCACACAGACTGAAGTAGTTTAAGTCTTTTGTTCTTTTTATTGTGATGATTTTGGCTCATATTTAACAAAAACCCACCAATTCACTATCTCAACAAATTAGAATATGGTGACACGCCAATCAGCTAATCAACTCAAAACACCTGCAAAGGTTTCCTGAGCCTTCAAAATGGTCTCTCATTTTGGTTTACTAGGCTACACAATCATGGGGAAGACTGCTGATCTGACAGTTGTCCAGCAGACAATCATTGACACCCTTCACAAGGAGGGTAAGCCACAAACATTCATTGCCAAATAAGATGGCTGTTCAGAAAGTGCTGTATTCAAGCATGTTAACAGAAAGTTGAGTGGAAGAAAAAAGTGTGGAAGAAAAAGATGCACAACCAACCGAGAGAACCGCAGCCTTGAGAGACTTGTCAAGCAAAATCGATTCAAGAATTTGGGTGAACTTCACAAGGAATGGACTGAAGCTGGGGTGAAGGCATCAAGAGCCACCACACACAGACATGTCAAGGAATTTGGCTACAGTTGTCGTATTCCTCTTGTTAAGCCACTCCTGAATTACAGACAATGTCAGAGGCGTCTTACCTGGGCTAATGAGAAGTTGCCCAGGGGTCCAAAGTCCTCTTTTCAGATGAGAGCAAGTTTTGTATTTCATTTGGAAACCAAGGTCCTAGAGTCTGGAGGAAGGGTGGAGAAGCTCATAGCCCAAGCTGCTTGAAGTCCAGTGTTAAGTTTCCACAGTCTGTGATGATTTGGGCTGCAATGTCATCTGCTGTGTTTTTTGAAAACCAAAGTCACTGCACCCACTTACCAAGAAATTTTAGAGCACTTCATGCTTCCTTCTGCTGACCAGCTTTTTAAAGATGCTGATTTCATTTTCCAGCAGGATTTGGCACCTGCCCACACTGCCAAAAGCACCAAAAGTTGGTTAAATGACCATGGTGTTGGTGTGCTTGACTGGTCATCAAACTCACCAGACCTGAACCCCATAGAGAATCTATTGGGTATTGTCAAGAGGAAAATGAGAAACAAGAAATTAAAAATGCAGATGAGCTAAAGGCCACTGTCAAAGAAAGCTGAGCTTCCATACCACCTCAGCAGTGCCACAGACTGATCACCTCCATGCTACACTGAACTGAGGTAGTAATTAAAGCAAAAGGAGCCCCTACCAAGTATTAAGTACATATACAGTAAATGAACATACTTTCCAGAAGGCCAACAATTCACTAAAAATGTTTTTTATTGGTCTTATGAAGTATTCTAATTTGTTGAGGTTGAATTTATTTAATACACGAGTTTCACAATTTCAGTTGGATTACTGAAATAAATGAACTTTTCCATGACATTCTAATTTATTGAGAGGCACCTTCAGTAAGAAATTAAATTAAATGAAATGTGGAGGATGTCAACTGTGACTAGATGATTGACAGGGCAGTTTAAACAGTGACAGAAGTACAGTATAATAGTAGTAGTAGTAGAGCCTTCTAGCCTAACCGCAGCACTGATACTTTTTTTTAGTCGTAGTATTCCAAAGCTCTTCTTCCACACACTCTAATGTACTTTCTTCACTAATAGAGTAGCCTACATACTATTCAACAATCATTTGCCCATAAATGGTAAGCCAAATTATTCTCCTACATGTAAAAAAATCTGCATTCTTATTGGTGGAATCAGTTATTCAATCTTTTAAATAACGAGCCCCTCTCCCAAAGTGCTCCTCTTCCATTTTCTCTGTCCAATTTATTCTGCCCATCATTTGTACTGTGTAAGTCAGAGAGAGAGGCTGTAATAAAGCAGGCTGTTCGTATTCCACAGGCAGAGCGATTGCAGGTAGCAGACAAAACCAATCACCATAATGTGTTATTCATCACCTCAGAGCTGTTCAGTGCAAGGCCACAGCGTGATACAGACACACACCTGATACACAGGCACGCATGCACAGACACGTACAGACGCACACATGGCCTTCTATCCTAACCGCAGCACTGATACTTTTTTTTTCTAAATCCAGCACATTTTTTAGTTTTCACAGCGGTTGTCCAATTTGGCACAGTGTTCACATTTTTTTCCTCAACAGACTGGCGAGTGATTTTATAACAAGCTTTGTAGAAAAAATAATTAGGCACCCAAGGTATAACATAGCTAATTATGTATGCACTGCAACAATGTGACTTGGAAAAGTGAACATACAGGCTTCAATCTAGTAAACACATGAATAAAGTGATTATTCACAATCACGATGCTCCTTTTACTTTCTGTCTGTGGTAATTTCATGGAAAATTTACAGAGCAATTTGGAAAACTTTTGAACTAGAAATGAAAAGCTTTTATTTTATTTAAATATTTATATATATATATATATATATATATATATATTGTTTATTTTTAGTTCTGTTCTGCAACACATAGGTCAAGTCTGTCACCCTCAGTATAAATAAAAGCAATTTCACTCTTGTCATAAATCTGTTTGGAAAGTTCTATCTGCTGGTTCCATCTAATTAAGTTCACGACCTTGGATTTTCAGCAGAGGGAGCTCTTCCTCCCAAGGGTTTAATAAAGCACATCGAGGATGTTTACATCTGATACTTCTCAAGTTGATAGTGGGAATAAAGTATTAGCATAATGAGAAAGATGTAATCTTTGAAAAGTCATCTTAAGGAGAGATAATGTTACTGGTGTAACTCTTTTCCTTGTGTGAGTGTTTATTTATACTTTTGAGGCCTAAACTTAGACCATAAAATAGAAATGAGATCCTATTAATATTGCAATTCTATCTCCTTGACAGCAGTGAGATTGAGTGGGGAGCAAACTGATTCTTGTTTCTCAGATTTTTTTCCCAAGACCCTCTAGAAACTTTTCTCTAGAATTTCAGATTTGCCAAGATAAAACATTTGCAGTCAAGTTAAAGATTTCAGAAGAAATTCCAAAATGATCATCAATTTTTTTTAAAGGCCAAAACGTATGAGCTATGCTAAGTGAAAATAGCACTAGATGGTCTTTATACTTACTATTATTTGCACCTCAGTGTATTTTAGTACATTAAAATAAAATAATATGAAAATAGTAAAATAATATGAAATATTAACAACACAAATTGCACTGTCAGTAGCATTAAAAGTGCCAAAAGCTAATCGGCTGTATTTTCTCTCCACTCCACCATCCCATGTACTGATCTGGGCTGTGTTTCCCAAAAGCATTGTTAGCTAACTATGGTCACAAGTTCCATTGAACTCTATTTGTAACAATGGAATATGTGAGCATGGTTGCTTTTGAGAAGCGCACTTCTGGATTGTGTTTCCCAAAACCATTGTTAGTCAATTAAGGTTGCAAGGTTGCTCCATTGTTACTAAGAGTTCTAATGAATATTCACAAAGAGCATCACAAACTTACATGGTTGGAACTACAGCTCTCAACCTTTGTTATATATTTTAGCGTATAAACAAACAGCACCCCTAGGACCAGAAGCATTGTTAACCAACTATGGTCGCTAGTTCTGTCATTATCAACACAGTTCAAGCGTTTCCCGAAATCCACAGTCCCAACAAACATTCATAAACAACAGCACAAAGTTGTGGTGAGAATGCAATCGCTTCAGTTCAAGGGGCACATGAACAGATCATCTCTTCCTATTTACTACTAGTTATAGCATGAAATAAACATAAATGAACATTAGAGTAGGTTGGTTACACTTTATTTTAAAGTGTCCTTGTTGTAGTGTAATTATACATTTAAGTACTGAGTAAAATTAATTAACTATATGTACTTACTGTATGGCTAGGGTTAGGATTATAGTTTGTCTTAAGGTTGCTTGCATGTTATTACACATATTTTATTGTTATTATAGTACACTCTAAAAAGAGCTGGGTTAAAAACAACCTAACTTGGGTTATTTGGCAACCCAGTGCTGGGTAAATATTGGACAAAACACATGCTGGGTTATTTTAACCCAGCTGGCTGGCTTAAATGTTTTTACTAAACATGCTGGGTTATTATATTTAAGTCAACTATTGTTTCAAAATTATTTTATTGCTGCCTTAAAATGGACTGGAACTTATAAAAAACACATGCAGAATTACTAGAGGCAACAGCAATAATCAAAAGATGAACTCATAGCTGAAAGATGCCATGACTGACCCCAAAACGTGCACATAAACAAACAGCATTGACATTAGAAAACATATTTAACAGCAAATTAAATTAAAATCCATTTATCTTATGCAAGGCAAAAGGCATTTCCATCATTCGAAGTGACTGCTGCTGATGCAGCTGACTGACATCTCGTCCTTATGTTGCGTTGCATAAAATAATACAATTTACAGCACAGCAAAGATGTTATAAATCAAATAAAATGTATACAAACCTTGTAGAAGTGCACCAAATCGGCGGCGCTGAGAACCGCTCTCTCCTGTAGAGGACTCAAAAAGCCCATGCTCTGACTGTAACTCAGCAGCTGGGTTCTTTCATCAGAGACAGGCTTAACCCAGTTCAGTAGAAAAAAATAACCCAGCATTAAAAATGACCCAGCAACTTAGTTACAGAAAAACTACCCAGCACCTGGGTAAAAAAAATATTAAAAATAACCCAATAAAATGACACAACAGGTTGAACCCAGCATTTAGGTTAAACGGGTGCTATTATGCTTTTTCACTTTTTGAACTTTAGTCAATGTGTGATGTGTATCTTTGGGCATAAAAAAGATCTACAAAGTTACAAATCTCAAAATCCACTCCAAAAGGAGATATTTTGTTTTTAATCCTTTTGTAGAACTACAACGAACGACTCCTTTGGACTACAATGTTTGTTTTCCGTATGCAATGATGTCACAACATGGTCCATTAGAATATCATTAAATTAAATCCCGCCCACAGAAATTTGAATTGTTGGAGGGAGGGTAGGGACGAGGTGGGGGATTAGCCTAACTTTCCGGCAGGTATAAACACAAGCATTGACTAGAGTGGCCGCTTTAGAGCCGTAACGCGACACAGACGCGTGCAGAGTGCGGTAAGAGTTTTATTCATCATACAGTGTAGATAGCTTCACTTATAACGCAAATGTTTTTTAAAATAGGCTAGGCTAATCAGTGATAATGTTCTTTGATAATGTTAGGCTGCTTTTCGCTTTATGCTGAAGCTGGTTTCAGGCAATGAAACTAAGTATGTAAATAATTAAATACATTAACATTATAATATCATGTATTGGCGATCTCGCAGGCTGACAATAGGACCCAACACTACTGTAGCGTATTATTTACTCATCCCCCATGCATCCTAGGTGTATATGACTTCCTTCTTTATTATATATAGTTATATTAAAATTTATCCTGGCACTCTCAAGCTTTAGAATGTCATAGATGGGTGTTTTTCTTCATAAGTCCAAATGAAATTCAATAATATGCATCCATCCATAATAAAAAGTGCCTCACATGGCTCTGGGGGGGTTAATAAAGGCCTCCTGTAGCGAATCAATGCATTTTTGTAGGAAAAATATCCATTTTTAAAATGTAAGAATCACCTTAATCTAGCTTGCACTACCAGTTGTACACGGAACTTGCTTCTTTGACAAGGGGCGTGGCAATACTGAAACAACATCTAAGCTGTTCACCAATCGCAACGCAGTGGGACAGCTAACCAATCACAACACATTTCGTTTTTCGGAAGGCGGGCCTTCATTAAACCTGCCTAATCAAGGAACTAATCAAGCCTTATGTGCCAGGCTGGTAGAAATGTATTGTAATAATGTAAATTATGTTAAAAATAATGCGTTATTAAAATAAAGCACGAAAGCATGTTCTAGTACACCCCCAAAACAAAATCAAGACTTTGTAAAAGAGCATAATAAGACCCCTTTAAAAAAATAACCCAGCATTTTTAGAGTGTAGTAAGTACATGTAACATGAGTAACAAGAATACCTCAAAATAAAGTGTTACCGTTATGTTGTCTCAGCCACGGAAAGACAATACACCACATACTCCACTGACGTTAATCTTACTCTCCTGTTTAGGTTGTTTGTCGGACAAAATGGCAGATTTGGCATTATGATTGGTTAGATTGCCTGTCAGTTAAACTCCAGACAAAAAGTGAAATCCCACCCTACATTCAAGAAGCCTTTTTACTCAGATATACATCACAATAGGGAAAAAAAGACTATCACAATTTCCTTTTCATGGCATTTTTAACCCCAAAAAATATCTATCTATCTATCTATCTATCTATCTATCTATCTATCTGTCTGTCTCTTTCATTACATATAAATTGTATTGTATTTCTTTTAGTTTGCTAAAATAATTAAAGCACCGTTTTTTGAAGAGCGCGCTTATGCGTCCATGCTCTTGTACCATGGTAAACCCAATAGTGATGTAAGGAAACCTAAAATATCAGAGAACAAAAACAGCAAAGCAGATTATTTACAGCAATAATCTAACATTATTTTGATCTCAAACTGATTAACAGCTATCTCCACCACCTGCTTGATGTCATTAATGACAGTTGTAACCAAGTTGGTTCAAATGACAAATGTGCAACAAACTTGTTATGTTTTCTGAAGTCGTGACTAGCTACTAGCATCTCCAAGAAAGCAGTAAATGGTAGTTAAGCAGCCTGCGAAATGTACCCCTGACTTGTTTTGTCATTTTCAGATCATCAGATCAACCAGACAGTCGTGGGTGGAGTTACTGTAAATAGCCTTTGCCAGCAGGACTTAGTTGCACTCATTATGATTAATTATTCTTTTCTATACCTTGTAACAACTATACCTATACCTTCTATACCTTATCTGATTTGTTTATATTTTTAGGGAAAAAAATTAAATATCTAAATCAATTTTCCTATCATTTGAAATTCTGGTTGAGTTTTGTCAACTCTTCACATTTGAAAACAAAAAGAATAGGCAATTTGTTGAAGCATGCTTAACGTACAATACCTCTGCTTGACCCTGTGGAGAAATTAAACAATGCATTCATTACATTCAGCTGCAGCAGGGTTGGAGAGACAGCATGGAAACTGTAAACATCTATCATTAGAGCTCTGCAAACAAACTCTGAACTCTGAAAGCAGATTCCACAGGCTTTTCAGGGAACATCTAACGAAACTAAATCCAGGGCTCTGCTTCTATCCCACAACACCCCCGCCCTCGCCCAGGTCATTATGACTGATGAGGTGCTACTCTACGGTCCTGACCCACTCAGCTCTCTGCTTTCTACAATGGAACGCACACACTCGTGTAGTCTAACACGGAGGCCATTATCTGCTGAACAATATTCTCTGCACACAACCAGCTCCATTATACAGCCTCATTTCTCTAAAGACATGGGTGGACGGGAGCGAGCTCATTTCACACTGAAACACTACACCTGAGAGGCAGTCTTTTAAGGGAGAGGTAACACAATAGATTTGAATCGAGACCAGCAGGATGACGGGAATCGAAGGTGTGGGATTGTCAAATTAATCTCGTTATTGAACATTTAAAGCAGAGTAGTGCTATCTGATGTGACTTTCTTCCCACAACTGCTAATATTCCGTTCTCTTTTGTTTAATATGACATTTGATGGAAACCCCCACCACACAGACACACGGAGTTATCTGGGATAACTGGACCCCTCCCTTCCACCAACAAGAACCAACACCAAAGAGCTTTGAAGCTCAAGCTTGACAAATGAAAGAACTTACAACAGATAAATGTTGGGCCATCCGTTTCATTACGTGCATGATGAGACATGATGAAACCATGTGTAACAGCAGGGTATATTTTGTGTGAATTCATTTCTAGTACACACATGTTAATTTTCTGTCATGGTGGGGGCTTCCCATTCACTTCTGTTGTTTAATGCTTAGCACATAATATTTTCTACCCGTTAAACATCAAAACCTCATACTGAATTTTCATTATTTAGTTTTTTCATTATTAGACTGTTTTCTAGTTTCCTAGGCTGGGCCACAAATGTATGTGATTCTAAGTTTTACTACTACCATACTACAAGGGAAAAAAAAACAAAACAAAAAAAAACCTTTATTTGCTTTGAATTAAACAATTCTGTGCATATTAAATCAAACCTTTGGTTATCCATCCAAACAATGAAAACTCACTTGAAGATTGTTAAGGAGGGATCTAAACGAAAAACGGTAAAAACCAGTCAATATTTTGTTCTTCCATTTTTGAATAAACCAAAAATTTAAAGTTGGAGTTCCGTGGTGGAATACATTACAGTAATCTAAAGATGGCTCATTTTTTTTCGTTTTTGTCCTACAAACGGAAAAGGACATTTTGCCTCAACATCTCTTATTTTGTTTGTGATTTACAAATTGGATTATGGTGTTAAAAGGTGGACAAAACAGCGAAAGCGCACAAACAGCGCACAAGTGAATGACAGTAGGCCTACTGTACACACAGTGACAAAGCTTGTGCTTAAAACGTAAACCTGAAGAAATGGCAAATTCCAAACTTCAGCACAAAAAATATGATTGTGTACACACATCAATACGCTACAAGGATAAGCACTTGTGCTGTTTTGTCCAACTTCTAACATCATATATGGCTTAAATATTCCATTCGTGCGTATTCCTTTTGTGCGTGTTGTTTGGTCAAACAGCCCCTGTGAGTGTTTCATAATGGATGCTGGATAAAGAAATGTGTTTTACAGTATGTGAGGGTTGTGGTTAGTGTTTCTGAAAGGATCCATATAGTAGCAAATGCATATGGTGCAGAAGCATCTCTCTGATACAGCTTTGGAAGACAAAAATAACAAAAATACAGGTCCTTATTTAATGATTTGGTGAGATTACAAATATTTTTGTTCCTTTTGTAACTATTTGCTGGTGTTCTAACAATGCTACCTATAGGATTATGCTCCCAACACTATATTTTTCCTACAGTAAGGTTAGGTTTAGGGTTGAGGTAGGTGTACACGTTAATAAACCCTCACACCACATTAATATCATCCTGGAAGCAAAATCTGATAGGTAGCATTTTTCGCTGTCAAATTATACTACCATCCAGACGAAGTACTGCTCCGGTCCATCCCTGCTCAGTACAGTACAGTAACACCCAAACATTTCACTTTTAACCAGTGACGTAGCATTTATCATTGGAACACAGAAAACAGGTAGGGCCTACTTCAGAATAATAATTGTCATTATTACATATTAAAGTAAAACAACAACATAGGGTCATTGGAAATACGTGCCTCTGTGTACAAATGACTGCAGTTTCCAGCTGAAATGAACACTAGAGGCAGTAAAACTCATTGTTGTCACATATACAGCTTCATATGCATGAGTTTCCTAATTCAGTAGTTTTGCTTGGTAGCTCACGTGCTACAGCGTCGCACTTGAAGAGAGAATGATGAAGAGTTCTGCCGATTTGTGCTACCCTGTCAGATTTTGCTACCTCCCATTAAAAGAGAAAAATGCTACCTATCAGATTTTGCTTCCAGTATGATATTAATGTGGTATCAGGCTTTATTAACGTGTACACTTACCCCAACCCTAAACCTAACCTTACAGTATGAAAAATATAGTGTTGGTAGCATAATCCGATAGGTAGCATTATTTGTTAAAACACCTGAACAAACCCTGTGAAACTACGGTTTGACAAAACTGTTCAAATCATCAAAAGAAAGTTAAAACAGCACGGCTGCATCAACAAATGAGTTTTTACATCACTTTTGCATTTGTTAACACTATCGGTTAGGTTTAGGGTTGGGTTTGGTGTAGGGGATATTTCCAACACAATACAGCATTAACCTTTAGATTACAGTTATTTTCGTTTTAGAAGGAAATACGGCCAGCGATCTACATAAATGGGTCTATGTTTGCACCAGGGTTGGGGCCATTCATGAATTGAATTGAGAATTAATGGTAAATTCCAATTCACTTCCTGGAATGGAATTGGAATTGGAATTGCATGCAGCTGACAGGAAATGGAATTGGAATTGAATTGGAATGTCAGGAAACAGAACTGAAATCAAATAAATTCCACTAAATTCCACTTGAGATATTTAGGCCTGAGAGATGCAATCTTAGCGATGCCAAATGTCAGGAAATGATGATAATTCGATGCAATAAAAAGTGAATGAAATACATGAATGAACATGACTCATTTTTTTTTGTGAGTTGAGACATATATTATGTGGTAATCATATATTGAATGTATAGTACATCCAGAAACTTATCACCACTGTCATTCAATCATTAATTCATAATGTACAGTTCTCATTTTTATTTACTTGCATTTGATCAACTCTATTTCATACATTACTTGGTATTTGTAAAGCATCATAAATAAAGTTCAAATGTATGTCTCTAAATGCAATCACAAATAAATGCTCAGAAACAGCAATAAACGGAATTCCAATTCCAATTCAATTCAATTCCAACTCGGTTTCCTGTAATTGTTGTTGAATTCCAATTCCAATTCCATTTCCTTCTTTGAATTGGAATTGTTAAGTTCATTCCTGAATTGACCCCAACCCTGGTTTGCACAAATCATTTGTGATGCAGTTTCACTTACAGCAGAATTGAGTATAAGGGTTTTTATGCATCTTTGCAAATAGTCTTTCTTAATAATGTGCTAGTTAGCAAGTTTCATGGCTAAAGTAAACAGACCATCTTTTCACCCCACAGAAGAGAGGCTCATTTAAAGGCTCATTAGCATTTAAAGGAACATGCAATAGAATGGCTCGCTCTAAACAGCGTTGATTTTGACAAGGTAAAAAGGGTGTTTTTTACACTACCACTGAGAAATTTTAACCAAAGTATGTTATAGACTTCTCATTAAGACATTAAAGAATCATATCAGCTTGTGGAAAATGGGTATCCAATGATCCCTTTAAAGATTTTTAAACAGTGTTGCCAAGTCTGCAGGTTGAAGTGACCGCAATAACGTGATATTTAGCCCCTGAAATGCAAATTTTACCAAAGGAACCCCGCCAAAAAATGTGTACTTTACCCTCCGGAATGCGATTTTTACCAGAGGACCCCCTCCGAAACATGACTGGGCTAGTTTTGGGCTAGTTTTGAGTAGGCATCTCCTTTTCTATTTGTTAAACAAAACAAAACAAAAAAAGAGTCATTTTTTTCCATTTTTTGAGTGCATTCCTCCACGGAACATTACTTTACATTTTTGGTTCATACAGAAAAACAGAAAAATGAAATATTTCACGTTTTTTACTGTTTTTGGTTACCAGATTGAACAGAATAATTGAATAACTGGATAATACACGGACTATTAAGAAATCACTGCTATAAAATTCACGTGAATAGAATATCAGACTATTTGGTTGTGGAAAAGTTCATACTAAAAAGTTCAGTTTGAACACAATTTGAGACATTGTGGAAATGGCATTACTGAAACTTTACTGCTGGAGAGTTAACATCCTGCAGACTTCAGTTCCAACCCTGCTCCAACACACCTGCCTGTCATTATCAAGTAACCTTGAACACCTTGCTTAGCTGGTTCAGGTGTGTTTGATTGGGGTTGAAGCTGAAATCTGCAGGACAGCAGCTCTTCAGGAGTAGGTTTGTAGAGCCCTGCTCTGAAGTTTCAGTAATGTCATTTCAGCAGTGTCTTAAATTGTGCTCAGATTTGAAAATGTATGAAAGTATGAAAGTTTAACTCAATCAAATAATCTGATATGCTATTTCCATAGATTTTGTAGCTTTATATTCTTAACATACATTCTGTATGTTAGTTCACTCATTTTATATCTCTTTTTTAAGGGTTCAACCACGTAGCTGTAATTGTAATTGTTAGAATGGTCACGGATCAGCGATCTTCACGTGAAACTGATTTTGCAGACCAAACCATACGTCATAGAGACTTGAAATTTGGAGGGATGGTAGTACTCTCACCACCTACAATGACACCAAGGCTCGTCCCAATCAGCCTGATGGGGGGGCGCTACAGCGATCAAAAGTATGAAATTGCTCATAATTCCTACACCTTCAGTCACAGGCCCTAGTGTCTTATGTTGTTGGAATTTTTGGCTCACGCCGGACAAAACACACACCTCAGATTTGATCATGATGCTGGCAAAATTTTCAGGTGTTTCGCATTTTTTGAAAAGCCCACTTTTGCAAACTAGTCCTAGGTTTTTCACCTAAATATAACCAAATCGGTGCGTGAACATTACTTCAGCAATAATTAAAAAAAAAAGTTGACCTTTCGACTCAACGTCACAACGGGATGTCAAAACTTTTGAAAGGGGCAGGGCCACTTTTAGTAAAATGGCTATAACTAATATGAATGGAATGCGATATCTCCACCAAACTCAGAACACCTATGTAAGAGGTCAGTCTGAGGTCACAGGAAAAAAATTGCAGAGCCTGGCCACTTGGTGGCGCTATAAGAGGGAACAAACATAAAAATGGCTATAACTGCACAACCTTTTGTCCTATCAACATGGAAATTTGTGTGCACGGTCTTGGTCTGCAGTGCCACAATTATCTACAAGGATGTTTGCATATCTCAAAAAACATGGCTGCCATTGGCTGACAGATTTTGAGCTCTGTGGGCCTATTCGATTCACGACCTTAAAGGTCTGAGAGAAATTTGAAAGAAATTGGCCACTGGGGGAGGCGATATTGCATTTTTCAAGGGTGTGAACGATTGTACGTTGCATATTTTTTCGCTCATACACGCGATACACGCCACTGCTGTCAATCAAATAATTTGTTAAAGGTTCATGAAACCCCAGACTACTTTTTCTGAGATTTGAGCAGCGGTGTTTGTGTTGCACATCATATATGACAATGTTAGCATCCATTAATTTTAATTGTTGGAGAAAACTGGTTAAATTTGAGCTTTTTTGCTCTATCTTCCAGGTTTAAAATCTACATTGTGCTGACGTCACACTTTGTGACGTGGCAATGGACTATAGTACATCGATGAGGCGTTGGTGTCTCATAAATATTCACGAGGCTGCGCGTTCTTATCCTATGAGAAGACGCTTTGTCTAATTATTCACGACAGCGTGTGTTGATCTGCTATGACAGATGCTTCAGACAGTGAGAGATTGCTTACAATAACTGAGAGAAACGTTAATGGATCGAAGGAGACTGTTTGTTTTTGTTTGCTTTGTAAGTAGAGTTCGGCACAAACGCGATTCATTCATAAGGTAAGTGTAATAGCGGTTTTTACAACTCCTTAACGCAACCTATCGAAAGGACTATAAATGCCGCAAAATAAGCCTTAAAAGTTAATAGAGGTGCAACAGCATGTTCATATACATGTTTTCGATGCGGAGTGCAAATGCCCCTGGTGAAAAAAACAGCATATGCTGGTAGCTATGTTTTGATGCTGGGATGCTGGTTAGGTATGTTTTGGTGCTGGTTTAAGCTGGTCCTTTGCTGGTCTATGCATGAACCAGCAAAGGACCAGCATAAACCAGCTAAGGACCAGCTTAAACCAGCAAAGGACCAGCAAACCAGCACCAAAGAGCAGCCGCACAACCAGCATCCCAGCATCAAAGACACTAGCTACCAGCACCATGTT